>VYZW01007466.1:47090-71484 GCA_013401315.1 Balaeniceps rex | reverse complement strand
GCTGAACTGAACCGTATGTTCCCCAAGAAAGACTCCTGACCTATTTGTCTCTTTGTGTATACTGGTGTTACATTGGGGTTAGCAGGTGTGTGTTTCCACGCGATATTCCCCCAAGACTGAGGTCATCGGCCTTTCTGCTGAAATGAGAAAACTGTAGGATAAATCCAGAAACAACACCAGAAGTCCGACTACTCCTTCAGCCTGTTGTTACAGTTAACCCCAGCAGTGTGACGATGTAACTGCAAATGCTTGGAGCGAGGCCCTTCAAATGAGAGCTAGGGCTGTGCTTCAGCCACCAGTGCTGCTGGGGCTTTTCTCCCACTGAACACCAAACCCACGCAGTCAGTAAGACACTAGATGATGCCACATGCAACAGACGGTGTCATTGCTCTGTTAATTCTGTGAATTCTCATGTTCTACTGTCTGCTGCGGAGTGGTTCCCCTCACCTTGTCCCTAACAACTACTTCTCAAGCAGGCTTTAGTTAATCCCGTTGTAATGAAGCTGTGATGACCTTTGGATGCAGGTGGCTTTGGCCCACTGGCAACTTTAAATTGTCTTTTTGTGCAGCTTTGTACATCTAGATGCAGTGCTTGAAGCATATCCTGTGGCTTTCTGAAACGTCTCTCAAGTAGTTTAATTTTAACTGTATTAGTGATATTATTTTGTTACCATTAATAATGCAGTTCTGATATTTAGCGTTGAATTACAGATGCTTTGCCTCTGGTTTTTCAACACTGACATCTTTCTGTGGCTTAATTTTTCCCCATTATGGTCCAAAGTATCATTTTCACGTAGATAACACCCTATTCATTTATCTCTTTCATACAAGTTTGTCTACAGCAATTTCTATACTGCCGGCTTCCATGACTGAGGTCACTGAATAAGCTCAGAAAAAAATTTTAATGGAAATTTCTGAAACCTGGCAAGGCCTACTGACGCAGGATTCGAATTATTTACCCTAGAGATATTTGTACCAAGGCTAAATAATTTCTGAGTACAAAACTGGACAGAAGGTTATGTAGAAAGACAAAGCAGTATCATATTATGATTAATTTTTCATGTGATATTTTAAGTAAGTAATTTTTTAAGAAGAGGCTTCTAGAAGATAAAAGCCTTTGTGGGCCAAAGGTAAGAATCATTTTAACTTTCTGCATGCACTGGGTGATATGAATCAGAGACAGCCATCCCAGCAACATCAAACAAAAGTCAAGTGGAAATCTGGGGTGAGAAATACTCTGTGAAGATAGATTAGTCATGCTCTCCAGATTTCATAACAGCACAGGTGCTAGGGTTTCAGGCTTTCTCTGTACTACCACCTAATCTGAAGTGTTAGACAGCAGCTTCCAGACACCACTGACCAAGACTTAACTTGATGCCAGCTTGACTGGTAAGGGTAACACATAAGGAAAAAAATTCATGACTATGTTGGAAGCTAGAAGACCAAAATTAATCAGAATATCTGAGAAAAAAGTCAATAGTGAGGAGTACCGTCCGTAAAATATTTTCCTTTCAGACCACTGGTGGTTCCATATGAGTTTCAAGTAATGCGTAGGTCGTTTGAGGTCTTGAGGGAATCCTACTTATCTTTATCCTGACTGATAATACTGTCCCCTAACAGCTATAATCCACAGAGCCATAGCTTGCATGAAACATCTCCATCAGGCAATAAGTGATTCTTCACAGCCCCAAACCCCAGCCACACCGTTAACAGACACTGACGGCAGTCTGCACTTTCACACATAACACTGTAAGGGTACACAGGACCTCGAGTCTTGTGTGAACTGGACACAATATGTGTCACAGTTGGTCCTTCTCTGTGGAGTTTGGATGTGGGTAGGCCCAGTATCTCATGTAGCAAGAAATCCAGGGGTAATGGAAACCAGTACAGGCTCATACTTTTCCTGTGTAGTTCACATATATACGAATACAACTTTTAAGCATTTGTTTCAGGCATATGTAATTCTTGGATGGCAGCCCAAATCTCTTTAAATGTGTATATGACTCCCAATGATAGTTTCATTTAAAGCATTCTTGGCAAATGTTTTAGAAAAAAATTCTATTACTGGTTATATGAAATATTTAAAGGGGCAAGGTCATGTCAAAGATGGTAATATATATCTTTAATATATGTGGGCCTTGCTGACGTCCAGCGGCGTTTTAAAAATAATTCTTTTTTCTGCTATCTAGATAAGAACATTCTTTTGCATTATCCTACTGTGAAGAGATGGTGTAGCATAACAGAGGTTAAAAGAGCTTATGCATTCAGCACGTTATTAGGAATTCATTACCTGTCCACCAGCAGCAAAACTGTGTGTCTGTGTTTACAGACGGCTGTCAACCAGCTTTCCTTCATTACTTTAAGGACAGAGTTTAAAGATTCAGGAGGTCCCTCCTAGTCCCACATCCGTACATTGTAAATTCATTAAACAGTGCCATCATGGAATTCACTGACAAAATAAAACATGGATTGTGGCTTGCTTGTTTCAATGGTCCAGCTTAAATTTAAAATTTATTATTTGGAAGAAGCCTTGGAAGAATAGTGACGTTTTATTATTTTAAAGTGAGATTTATGAAGAAAGGCTGCTGCTCTTGATGCTCTTTAGATTCACCCTGTATTTTAGAAGGTACTTTATTATAACATTCCATGTGGTGTAATTAATGTTGGCTGCATTACATTTTGCCTCCAGAATACGCTAATGTTCTGTGCTAAGTCTTAATAGTAATAGCTTATTTTTCTACAATGAAAAACACAGTGACAAAAGTTATGTTTATACATACCATATTTGAGCTACATCAGTGTTAACAACACAAAGATAACCACATTTATGTACAAAAATAATATATTCTTGTGTTTAACTGCAAAACAAAAATTCAATTCCAGTAAAAAAAAAATAGAATCATAGAATCACAGAATGCTTTGGGTTGGAAGGGACCTTCAGAGGTCATCTAGCCCAGCCCCCAAATAGTAAGCATTAAAATATCATTTTATTTTTACACATGCATAGAAACCCAAAATGTCTGGAATCCAAAGTGCTTTTTTTCAACATTAAATTTTAAGCATAAATCAATGCAATTCCCCCCTTCTTTCTGTCAAACTGGGATAAGTGTCTGGGGTGACCTGGATGACGACTGAGGCAGCTTATTATAACCCAGGGGACTTTCTGACCCTGAGTGCAGTGAGTAGAGATTTGTCCTGGCTCAGTCTAACAGCAGACCTATTCCTTTTCACACACTGCAAAACTTCTATTCAAATTGGAATACGATATGGTTTGTGTTTTACTCCAAAGAGGCTCGGGGAAAAAATCCATTGAAACCAGAGAGAAGAAGCATTCAGTAAAAAGGACTACAGAGAGACACAGAAATGCAGAGTGAGATAAAAGGAAGACAAATTCTATGAAAAAAAGAAATACACTGGGTACAGTCATAAAACCACAGACGTAATTTTGCCACTTAGTTTCAGCGAGCTCTGATTTCCTGCATTATGCAAATGCTCCCATTAAATCAATGTCAAAGTAAAGCAAGGAAATGAGACCTCCATCTCCTGTACAATAATAGTTAACTACATAACCACCTATGCACATCTATAGGAAAATGTATTAATTGAGCAGGGAACTACTTCAAGTGTATTTTCTTGAAGTAAGTTTATTTGTTTATTGTTATATAAGGGGGGGGAAGAAATTTGAATAGCATAGTCGGTAGGATTTTACTAGTGTGTCCAATCTAAAAAACATTTTGAGGATTTCATTTTCATTTATAATTTACAGCATTTGGAACATGATTTCTGGTATGTCTTCTCTCTGCCTTCCTTCTTATGTCATTAGACTTCTGCGAATAATACAAATTGCCACCATTTTTATTTAGTATAAATACTTTGTATTTATTCCCACCTTGTACAAGCCAAAATTGTACAAGCCAACACTCAACAAAGCACAGAGCAATGTGAAATAAGCCCATTTATACTAGCTGTAAAAATGTCCTTTTATTTAAAATCAGTTTTATTATGGATAGTTACTTAATTTTATAATACAAATGCATTTTCTGCCATAATTCTACAACAATAATGTATTTTCTTTTCCTATAATCTGTAGTTCAGATTATTGTACTTTCAAGAAAATATCTGGTTACACTCATTACTTCTTACTTTTCAATGAATCACTGACTACAGTGAGTGCCTGTTTATTCTCAACTACAGAATGCTACACTGACCTTAGAAGTGAAATTCAATAATCTTGGAAATCTGCCTTGCATAAATCACAGGCACCTGATTCACTTTTTCCATTTTGCTCTATTCTTTTCTTTTGAGGCTTACTTAAACTTCTCCCTACACATATTCTATGAAAATGGAGCTAAATTAGTTCTTATCAGGAATAAATTTGTATTATGAAGAAGAAAACAGGCCAAGTTCAAATAAGTGTGATGCTGAAAGCTAGTAGTAATTAAAATGCAGTATCATAATTGCTGCTGTGCCGTTACTCTTGGATTAGTGTCTGCACATTCTATGCCTTAAAAATTATGGTAATGGAATAGGAAGACTGCAAAGTTAAGCTTTCCAAAGTTATTAAATCTATTGTGCATATATACAAAGAATGAAGTTAAATCGCACCAGCATCTTTGACTTTGATCAGTGTGCTGTGATTCTGCCGACTTAGCAATACCCTTTAAAGAATTCTTCTGAAAAGTGTACTTTCTCAAATAAAAATAAACAAAAGCCAACCTATAATCTTTAAAACAGAAGGAAGCCCAGAATTTCATCAGACCCTCACATGGAGTATCACAACAGTTAGGATCCCTGTAGTCCTACAGCAGTCCTCCGGATTACCACCTGGATTAACCTGCTTCACCAACAGTAGCAGAAAGCTCTTAGGTCCCACGTGGAATGGCAGCAGAGGAGGAAGAGAGTCAAGCTCTGCCACTGGGCTTCAGGTTCTCAGGGACATCAAAGAACCTCGAAACTTGGCCAGAGCCAGATGCCACACCAGTTATGTTCCTCTCTGGCCTCTTTTCTCCCATCCCGCATATCCTTCTCCTCTGATCCTTTCCTCATTGCCCCCCGTGCCTTCCCCATCCCCTGTGTCTCCTGGTTTTGCATATCTTTGAATCCTGACCCTTCCTACCACCTCTTTTCCCTCTGCCCTCTCATCCTTACAACTGCTCTCTTCTACAGCTCCTTTCCCCAGAGCTGCCACATCTAGTCCCTCATCCTGAACATACTCGTACAGCTCCTCGAAAACCAATCCCTCTAGCTCTCTGCACCAGCCTCTCTGCTGGCTGTTTACTCTTTTTTCTCCTTTACAGTGGCCTTCCAAAGTGAGGGGAACACTGTCAGAGCAGGAGAGAGTCTCTCTGCCTTGGTTCTGGTGTGACAGTGGCCTCTCAGATGAGCAATTTCAAAGAGCATCCCGCACAGCCCACGCACCCTCCACCGGCCACGCCAGGTCTCTCCGGGTGCCGCTGTGCTGTCACATGTGCCGTCTGCACGTGCAGCAGGCAGAAGCTCTGAGGACATGACTAATACTCACTGCAGGGAGAATATTTGGAGAACACTATAACAAACTGGATGTACAAGCAAGCACAATATTTTGAAGATGCCAAATTCAAGTATATCTCCCTGGGGATTGCAAAGGACACACATTTCAAGTCCCCTCTTCAAAGCATGGAGGCACTGCAGCTCATAAAAAAACAGCTGGAAAAATTTACTTTAGATGGCTAAAACAATGTGTTTTCTCCTAATCTTGTTCTTGGAAACAGCTGAGTCCTTTTTGCTGACACTTTCCAAAAATTCAGCCCAAGGCAGACTCTCAGCATGGGAAATTTCAGTGTGAACTGTGTGAGTTTGGCAAAGTCATGAGCAACTAAAACAGGGTCTTACAAAAGCAAGCAGTGAAAGGCACTGGCTAGAGGCATTACTGTCAGCAACTGCAGCACTTTCAATGCTTTAAAAGACAAACACTGGTTCTAAATTTAAGCCTTGAAGAACAGGAAGAAGGTGGCAAAAATTTAAACAAACCCTTTCAGTGTTGGGGGTGAAAAGACCGCCTTTGTCAATCCAAGAAAGATACCATGTCTCTAAACTAAATGCTAACTTTTTTATATAGAGACTGTTAGAGAAACTGGAACTGGAACTCATTAGCATCTACTCTAATACTTTGACCTTCTGAAAATGACTGTCGTTATTACTAGTGCTGCTTATTGATACTCTGCTTGGCACAGCACAACATGCAACATAGATGGTCTCTGCCAGAGCAACTGAAAACAGGGGTTTGGCCAAAAGTTCTCTGGTTTAATCATCCTTATTTTCTTCCTTTTCCCTTTTATCAGTCGGCTAAAAATGTTAGCATTTAATCACATACAAGCGTGTTCCCCTTCCCTTTCCAGCCACAAATAATAATAGCCCAATCCACTGGAGTTTTTCCATGACTTTGACGAGAACTGGATTGATTCCAAAATGAAATGGTTTGGCAAGGAACGAAGACCTTGTAGAAAACAGGGATAGTGGTGAAGGGTTGAAACAGCAAGCCTTATAGCAATTAAAAATGGCATGGCCAACTTTTCATATCTAATGATATTTCACAACAACAGAACTTTTTTCAATTACGTTTCATTAGTATCATGTAGTTAAGAGAACCACTGCAGCAAAGCAGAAACAGAAATGTTGTTAATAGTTTATATTTGTATTACAGTAGTACTCAGATCTTAACTGAGATCAGATGTGCGTACCGCAGTCAGTAAGAGAAAACATGCAGCATTGACATTGCTCTTTAATATTTTGTGCCTGCACTGCCCCTTACTTTCCCCACCTTTTCTTTTTATTCCTGGACCTGTCATGAACTTGGAAATGATACAGAAAAGGCTTCACAGTAATCCAAGTGCGATAACCGGCTGTTCCAGCTATATGCGTTAAATGCAGTGGGTCAGTCCAACTAACTTCTGTAGTTCATCAGGTTCTATGTAAGGATTTCTAGAATATCTATCCTAAGTAGGAATTAATCCAAAAATACATAAAATAAACACTTACACACTGCCAACCACTATGGCTACAATTATCAGCCCTAATTCCCTATACCCCCATTGCTCATTAATAACGAACCCTCTGTTTGTGGGCATGGCTGATTAACAGCTGTGCTGCACAACAGCTCCCGAAAGCCACCGGATCGTTTGCACACCACAGTGGGAGCAAACACTCACCCTGGGGATGTTCAAACGAAGTACCTGCCCCTGACTTGTGTTAGGGAGGATGTGGGGCAAAGCGGTCTGAAAAAATTGCTTGGTGGCCAGTCTGGGTGTACGCCTGTCAGGCTGTGACTGTTCTGGCCCTGGTTCAGCACAAAACTTGGGTTTTCACTGAAATTTGAGAGCTATCCCATACAGGCTTGTAACCTTCTTTTTGTACAGCAATTAATGTAGCACGTTAACAAGCTGAAATATGGCAGAGGGCCAAAACCCTAATGCATGCCATACGTTTGATTGTTTTTGCCAAACATTTCCAACCTCTCAAAACCACCATTACAATCAAAACCAAGGCAATTCCCTGCACGACCAGCCCCCCACCTTGAGCTCATATTTAACACTTCCTTTGTTTTAACCACTCTGAATATCCCCGCCAGCTCTGGAATTTGTTTTGGCTTGTTTTCTAGCACAATCAAAACCTGATGGTTGTGTTCAACATATAGAGACCAACACAGGCAACTGAATTTTGTCCTTCAGCAGCTGTTTGGTATTGCTTTTTGGTCAAGAATTCTCCAATAAAATATTAGCACAAAAAAAAGAGAGGCAGAGACACTAGATAAACAATACTGATGTATCACAGACTATTCTGGAAGGTGGATATTTTAAATGCCATCTTCTTTTCAGCTCATCACTGAATTTTCAAGTCAGTATCAGCTTTGTGTCATAAACATAGGAACTGGTAGAAATGTCACTTAACATCTGCTAGAAGCATCCCACTTCCTAAATTTGAAAAAATAAATGCTTTCCCAGTGGCAGAAAAATATCAAAGTACAAAACAGTGACAAAAGCTTAAAGAACACTTGACATATTCTAATCCTACTGACTACACAAATATTCTCAGGAGGTAAATAGTGCCAAATGGTACACTGACACCAACACCTCCCATTTCTAATTACAGACAACTGGATACCTTTTGGAGCTGCCTCAGAACTTAATTTTTAACTAGCAGAATCAGTGTAAAATTAATTGTGGAGTATTTACAGTATGGCTACATTATAGTGCTGCTATAATGGAAAGAAATAATTTAACCGGCATCTATATAATGTAATAATATAAATATTTACCAATCTGTAAATATACCTTAGAGACCATCGACATGCAAAAGGTGAAGAATAAGCTTTCCTCAAGAGATATTCTTCTTTAGTTTCTTTTGAGGACACATTTTAGAAATGTAAATTATTTATCCCGAACTAATAACTAAGCTTTGGAAGAATACTAATTATTCTCTAATTAAAGTGACTTTAACTCTAGCATGTAGTATCATATCTAGGAAATGTCTTTGCAGGATTGCTTTATTTTCTTGCACAGAAAATATCTTAGTATAAATGAAAATCAAGTCATTACTATTTTAATACAGTCATTCTGCTATTGTCTCTTCAATTGAGTCTGTCAAAATAAGTAATGCCACAGTTACAAGCACGGATTCTAAGATCCAGAGCCAGCCACGCATGGCCTTTATGTGACATTCATCATGTTTCACCAGATGCACCCAATTAGCAGAATTATCATACAATTCATAGGAAGATTTCAGTACATTGGGCAGATGGAGATCTCAATCATATATTTTATAAGGCTCGGATTCTGCATGAAGTCTTTGCAGTGCAGAGCAAGGGGGAAGGAGAATGAGAAAAGGAGACAGAGAAGCGCAGTGCTTGAAGTCTGGTTGTCTTTCTGCAGGACGCCTCCTGCCAAGTCGGGGGCAGAAGAGAGACGCAAGTACCAATATGGGATCAAGCTCAAAATAAACAGATTCCTTCTCAAAGCCAGTTCCCTTAAAGCAGCACAAAAATGACATTGCGCTGTTCATCCAGTTCTCAGTTGTCAAGGTACTGGACCTCATTGGGTGTACAGATCTCAGATTAATTCAGTTATTTCTAATACTAACAAAGAAACAAAGGGTATTTTCATTGACTTTGTCTTCAAAGAAAATTTAGTAGAATTCCTTGTGTTTAGATTATAATGGTAAAATGACTGCAGAAATCACAGAAGATGTGGTTGTTTTCATTTGATTTTATCTACTAAAGCTGATACTGAAGATTTTGTCAGGAACCGGTGTTATACAAGGAACAGGAATAATTCCCCTAGCCTAAAATGCTGTCCTAACTTTGTAATTGTGATAATTCTAAAATTGTAATTTTGAAGTAAATGATCACAGTGAATCAAAAAGCCAAAACAAGAATAGCTTTAAATGCTAGCATGGCTGAATTCACTCTGTGCTGAGGAAAAAGTGACATGTGTGCTTATTTGCATTTGTAAAGCAGTGGTATTTCCACACTGGAGACACCAGGAGTTAACAAGCAGCACTAATAAGCAATTTAAGGGCATCTGGAAGCAAATGTAGGAATAATATTGCTTTAGCCTCATCAAAAGAAAACTGAAATAGAATCAACAGGCCAGCGCATACAATAACACTGTCACGGACAATACAGGGATTAGTTTTGTACAGATCAAGTGCTGACCCTATGGGTATGTGCCATTCCATGCACTGCTGGTTTTTTGTGTACTTATGTTTCAGGCATGTTTGGAGATCTCAGGCATGACTACAGTGCAAAATGCAAAGTCTTAGTCCTAAGTCAGTAAATATCAGTAAGGTGAGACCTGACTGAAGGTGTTGGTATAAATATGCAGAGATCTGCACGCGGTAACTTGTACTGGTAACACCGTGGTGTGTAGGAGACTGGAAAAGGGAAACAATTGATAATAAATCCATAATACAATAAACTGTTTTCTTTTCTGTACAGTATGTGCTTGGTCACTCCTGCTACCGGCAGGTTCACTGCAGTGCCACTGCATTTCAGTGGGCTCAGTGTCAACCCTGTGAATAGCATTGAGCGCAAGATATGATGGAGAAAAATGTAGGTTAAAGAATATGCAGCATGATAAAATAATGCATCAGTCAGATCAAGCTGAAAACTGTCTTGTTTGTCTAAAACCATGGTTTCAAAGAATGAGAACACAAGGTAATGACAGTAACAATTCTTGGCCTGCAAATAACATTTTGTACCTTTGATAATGATGCATAAAGTAAAAAATGTTGCACTTGGCTTTCTTGAAATACCTGCTTTCCCTTAGGCAGGTCCCATTGAAATAATGGCAAATTCATCAGATGGCCAAAAATGGACCCAGACATAATAAGTTCCTTCTTGAATGAAGAGGTGGCCTGAGGTAGGCATTTTTATCCACTGTATATAAATGAGGAAAAGGAGATAATGGTGCTAAAGGAACGTTGCTCGCTTAACAATATGACTGTTCCTGCCCTAAGGTTATCCTACCAATGTTTGAATGATTAGAATCAGGGTTTCCTGTTTTTCCCTTTTTTTCCTGTAGCTGTAGGACAAGGGGAAGCAGAGAAACTGTCTGCATGAATAGCATTGCCAGATGTGCTAGTAAACAAGTGGAAAAATACTTTTTTTTTTTGTAAGTGTATTCCCTAAGCTATTACTTACAGCAATTATAAGCAATACTTACTTAGAAAGGCATTTAATACGTTTCCTCCTAAACACCTCCCCCACCACAGTACCCTTGCACGGGCCTAATGCTTAACGTGGGAATAGTCCCAGTGAGGTTAGCGAGGCCACCTTTGTCCATCCTTGACTGCAAATAGAGGCATTTGCTGATCTGGGAGCTGCTGATTGAGCCCTTTGCTGGACTGGCATTCTGTGTTCCCATACCCACCAACGGGCCTGATTAAACACGCAATTGTAACTCCAGAGTAGCAAGGCAGACCACTACGCAGCAGACAAAACCACCACTTCATCTCCTGCTACAACAGCTCTAGATCTGACTCCTGAGCAGTAACAGCCTCCACCCCTTTTGTCCCAGCACATTTCACAAAAATGTGCCTGTGCTCAGGCAGTCCGCTGCTCCACACCAACACAAAGACGGACGGTACCTTTCTTTTCCCCTGTAAATGGCACGAAGTCTTCTCTGTCTTTGTGCTCAAGCGCTTGCTTCTCCAAGTATGAGAGCAGGCGTTCTCTGTCGAAAGGGCCTGTGGCAGCTTTAGTGGTCTGGTCCTTTTGCCGAAATCCTGCCGGAAGCAAGGCATTCTGTGAAAGAGAGGGAGGCATGTAAAGGAGGTGAGGCAATTTCACATAGTGTTCCAAATTTCATTTCAATGTTGTTTTTTTAAGTGAAACCAGTCTTTGCATGTTACTTCACATAATGCTCTTTGGTGACAGCAATAACACGTTACCTGAAAGTAACCACTAAAACCAGTGTTATCTTCCAGGCTTCTTGATTGTACCACCTATTAATATTTTTATTAACAGTATTTACAATCACAGCACCAAAGAACTCAGCAAGATCAGAACCCTTTGTGTTACAGATATTATAACCAAAGAGTTTGTAGTCCAGGTAAATAGACCAGGATAAGTTTTGTATATATTTTCTTCTCTTCATTTACTCTTTTTCCTCCCTATTTTTCTCCCTTTCTTTTCATTTTTTCAAAAATTCCTTTCATTCTAATGCAGATGTCTCTTGGACTTCAGAAATGAATGGCACGCACAGAAAGTAATTGCTGAATTATGTGGACTTCAGCTATTTAGAGTATGCAGAAAGCAAGCAGATGAAGCCCCACTCCAAACATGTAGCTGTGTGACCGTGTGATTGCAGCTGTATCCCATAATACAGGAAGATGCATAAGGGTCCCACATTTCAGTCCAGGAAATCCCAGAAAGGAATACAGGTACATGGACTTTGCACTGCATGTGCAGTAAAGCCAACACGTTGAGGATGCCCCAGAGTACTGCAGAAACACTTCATCGCTGGCCAGAACACGCACAGTAAATCTGATCCATGGCAAATATCCACTGGATCCTGAGCACACCCAGAGAACTCAAGTCACTAGACATTTTATCTGTGCATGCACAAACATGCCCAGAGTGCTACAAATTTACTGCACATATGTAGCTTGACTACAAATGCACTTTGGCTTTGTTGTTGTTGTTGAATGTTCTGTATCTCCATTCGAGATGCCAGATACTCGAAAATAGCAGAAAATGCACTGTAGAAGTAGTAGTGAGGGAAGTGGCAACATGGAGTGAGAGAACAGTAAAGCCCACCCTTAATTTCCAGGTAAATTTGTGCTATAGAACTAGAAGCTATAAATCTATAGTGTTTTTTCAAATTTATTTTGTCTCCAGAGTGAATGGATTTTATCTGCCAGTTTACCTGCCAGTTTTGAAACTCATACATCAGTTTGGGAGGCTTTGGGGTAGGTACAGTCAGAATTCCCAACCGGCACACTTGTGACTGTAACCTCAAGGTGACCCGCTTAGTGGACGAGGGAAAGGCTGTGGATGTTGTCTACCTGGACTTCAGTAAAGCCTTTGACACCATTTCCCACAGCATTCTCCTGGAGAAACTGGCTGCCCATGGCCTGGACAGGCATACTCTTTGCTGGGTTAAAAACTGGCTGGGTGGCCAGGCCCAAAGGGTGGTGGTGAATGGAGTTAAATCCAGTTGGAGGCCGGTCACGAGTGGTGTTCCCCAGGGCTCAGTGTTGGGGCCGGTTCTGTTTAACATCTTTATCAACAACCTGGACGAGGGGACCGCGTGCACCCTCAGCAAGTTTGCAGATGACACTAAGCTGGGTGGAAGTGTTGATCTGCTTGAGGGTAGGAAGGCTCTGCAGAGGGATCTGGACAGGCTGGATCAATGGGCTGTGACCAATTGTATGAGGTTCAACAAGGCCAAGTGCNAGTACTGTGTTCAGTTTTGGGCCCCTCAGTACAAGAAGGACATCGAGTTGCTGGAGCGTGTCCAGAGAAGGGCAACGAAGCTGGTGAAGGGTCTGGAGAACAAGTCTTATGAGGAGCAGCTGAGGGAACTGGGATTGTTTAGCCTGGAGAGAAGGAGGCTGAGGGGAGACCTTATCGCTCTCTACAACTACCCGAGAGGAGATTGTGGTGAGGTGGGTGTTGGTCTCTTCTCCCAAGTAGCAAGTGATAGGACGAGAGGAAATGGCCTCAAGTTGCACCAGGGGAGGTTTAGATTGGATATTAGGAAAAACTTCTTCACGGAAAGGGTTATCAGGCACTGGAACGGGCTGCCCAGGGAAGTGGTCGAGTCACCATCCCTGGAGGTATTTAAAAGATGGGTAGACGAGGTGCTTAGGGACATGGTTTAGTAGTGGACAGGTACGGTTGGACTCAATGATCTTAAAGGTCTTTTCCAACCAAATGATTCTATGATTCTACGATTCTATGATTCTCATTATTGTAAGACTGTGATTCCCAGGCCAGAGATCTTTAAATTCTTTATGAGAGTGTCTTCAAATATCCAAATTATCCTTGCTCTCTAGAAAATGACAGTTGTGTAGCTGAATCTTATTTTTCTTAATCATGCCTAAATATATTCTCTTCAGCTAAAAATCTCTGTGCTGAATGACACAGTCTACAGATTTCAGAAGTTCAAAAGAGCTGATCTTCACAAACACACATTATGTTTGTTTGTTTATTGCTGTGCTCAGAAATAGCAGCCATAAAAAGCTTCTCTTCGTGCTGCAGTGTACAAACATGATTAAAGATTTAGATTGCAGGCAAGCTTGTGTCTAAATAGACAAGGGATAGAGAAAGGGCACACTTGTACAAAAGCAAGTAGCACATCACAGCAGGAATAAAACCAAAATGTCCCTAGCTGAGCTGCTCATCCTTTAGGGTACACTGCCTCTACTGTAACAGAATACAAATAAAAAAAGGTGCCGTATGTGGTATTTGTAATAGACAGCTTCTGAGCTATGACCCCCCCGGTCCCCATTACTAACCTCGGGATCCAGGTCATCAAGAACATGCTCTAGCTGTTTCAGTTCATCCTCCGAGAGTTTGCTGAGTATTTCATCTTCATTGATATTCTTATATTTCTCCAACTCTTTCCGGAAGGGCAGAGACATGGCTCCTGCTGCACTGCTTAACTGATTCTGCTCGTCAAGATTTCAACCATCCAGGAGTACTGAGCTGCTTGCGGCTTCGCTCACTGTTAACAATAAAGCATTATGAGTATCTCCATTTAGCTGATATAGTCCTAAAGAGCCTGCATGCTGAGAGTCACATTTACACTTTATTAACGAAAACAAAGCAGCAAGATGTCCTGGCTCAGCGGACGGGGTGTGGGAAGCACTGGGGCTGCCTGTGCAGCAGTGGCCAAGGAATAGCAAGGAAGGGTACGGTACGCTTGGGAACCTCATGGGTGCAGGGGCAAAGAGAAGCTTTGAGACATAGGTAAGAAAAAACATTGGGAACTTATCCTTTTCCATAGAGATAAATCTGTTTTATTTGATTTGCTTAGAAACAGCAGTATCTGCTTGTTCTTTTGGCTAAAGGCAGAGGAAAGTGGTAGAGTCACAGAAAACAGTCCAACGCTGACAAACAAGAAACAAAATGTTATGCCTTGAGGTATTCTATCTTATCCCAGTGTTGCTGATGGCTGAAAGCTTACCCACATCGTCTTGGCTGGCTTTTTGGTACATTCTGGTTACCTAAGCAGCTTTAAAGTCTGCTGGTTGGTAGTCTTATTTCAAAATTTTTGGCTACAAATGATAGCACTTATCATCAAAATAATTCTTGCAGTGGCGATACGCTACTTGTAACTCAAAAGACCATCTGTAAATTAGTCTGCTGCATGGGGCACCTGCAGGCATTCAAAACACGGTCATGAAAAAAATACAGACTTAGTATTTCACAAACTCTTTAAGTTTTAAAACTTGACTGTGGTTCCTTGTTAGATGATCCCAACTGATCAGTAAGAAGAAAGTGTCATTTGCATGGCCCCAATAGTCATTGTCATATAGTTTGTCACATGACAAAGGACTCTCTGTCTTTACTCGCTTTTTTCCCTGTCCAGAAGCAATTCTAGAGCCAGAATCTGCCTGCAAATGGATGGAGTGAAAGAGAATTAATGTATGATCAGAAACAGCACTGGCAGGGGACTTCAGCTGTGCTCCAGGCCCTCCCAAATCTGCCCAGTTTCCCACACCAGCACCAGAGCTCTCCGAATTACACAGCTAGCTGTGCAGTTTTGCAGCTGAGTTTTTGCCTTCACAAATTTCAAAGTTATGGTTGATATGGAAACCAGCCAACTGGCACCTACATCTGGCTTATGTATCAACCCAAACTCTGATTTCCTTTGGCCAGTTCCTTACTTGTCATAATCTAACAAAATCCATGCGGCTTCTGTCGCTCTTCATATGAGCTGGAAGCCTGATCTTTATTTTTCTTTTATTCAAAATCCAAATGAAAATGTTGCATGTACTTAGAGTTTCACAATTAAAATACTAAATATTAAAACTTATCTCATTTATCTATTTATCAAAAAGACTAGAAATCAGCAACCTATACAAAGGGAAGAGAATAATGAGTAGAATTACGAATTTGAAAAATCTGGAATTCTATGAATACTGCAAGGCATGATAAGCCTTGACTTGAAACACTTAAACATCCTATTCCAAGAAAAAGCATTATTTCCCCTATACGCTCTCATGTTTTTCCTTATTACTGCTCTATTTGTTGTCCCTGTTTTCATAGCATGACATCATTGTCAAGCCATTCCAAATGTCATGGCAGAATTCAACTGTTCTTTAAATCGTGAGTTTCTTTTAGGAAGTTAGTCAGCATCTTATGTTTCACTAAGTTACAGCAGTTGTGAAAAATTCTTATATTATCAAAATTCTGTCATATGTGATGAGTGTGAGAGATTTTTTTTGGCAAAAAAGTCCAAAAGAGTTAATGTTTTTGTGTACTTGGTGCGTAAAGAGAACACTGGCTCTACATACGTTTAATTGATACAATTTGTTACCAAAACTACTTGTTAAATAATGAAAGCATTTTATTTAAAAGTGATAAGTATATTTGTTTAAACTGTAAAAACAAATTCAGCTGCAGTACAACATTTCTATACTAAGGCATCAAGCGCCTTCTCTAAGTTTCTTTGGATAAACTCATTAAAAAGGTAACATTTCAGCTAGCAGCCATTAACTGGGCTGAAAAATTTCTTTGAGGGGATTACAGCTTTTTAAAACTCTATTTAACAGTTTAAACGGTTATTTTATTAGAGTTTAATTGCATCCCTGGAAAAGATAGAAATCTAATCCCAAGGTTAGGTTAATTAAATATTGTTGGAAAAGTAACTGGTAAGAGTACACAACAGTTTCACGGACTGAGGTTCAGCACTTCTGTTGTGCAGGACACCTGGTACCAGCACCTCTCCCTCGGCTGTATGGCGTTGCACGGACTCCCATCGGGGAACACAGCTAAGAATTGTTTTACTGATATCAGCAAGACCATGTATGTAATGGCTTTTGTGAAAAGGTTTGCAAAGTCGAATCCAGGTGCTAATGGATAATTACGATCTGTGTGTACCAGACGTTTTTGACTTCTTTGTGAATAACTTAAGCGCTTAGCCATAAAGGGAAGACATGCCAGGACACACTTTTCAACATGTGACAGTTTTCAATATTGTAACTGTTTCCTTTTAATTATTAGGAAGGTAAGATATTTGACCATGTGCAGCAAGGATACCCAAAGAGAAATATAAACCCAGATATTGAAGATGTGTCAGTCTAACTTCTCTCACAGCATGAAGCACTATGGTGGATAACTCTTGTTAAGATTAGCAGCGCATGGAAGAGCTTGAAATCACGCTTTTCTTGCACGCATACATTTGCAACAGAAATTCCCTTGATATTTTCCTTTTCACAACTGAATCTTACTCTTCAGTGGCTGAACAAAAGCAAAAGCCACTGCTTAGGGAATTTCTTTGTCCACAATCCCTGTAAGTAGTAAAGCTTTTCTGGAGCTTGCACCCTGCTGTACAGGCTAGTGAAAGCTCCGCTGAAACGCCTATCGTTCATGTTCCAGCTTTATGCTCTCTATTGACCTTTCACCACAATCACATTATCAGAAACCAAGGGAACAAGATAAATCTAACAATTCAGCATCATTCAGTCTCGGAAGGAAATGCTGAAGTCTTGAGTTCACATACTCTGGAAATTGCTGTCTAATGTGATGATTATGATCTCCACCTTCCTAATTGGATTTCATACTGCTAATTTTGTGCATGTAAACAGGGTCATATGCTGTCTGTGCTGCTTCTTATTGTGGTTTGACTTTTCTGCGTGTGCACATACCGTTTACTTTTTATAGATTACATCCACTGGATTTCCTTTGTTATGATTACTGTATGAAACAAACATACTCCAAACTTTAATCAGTTAAAAAAGCAATCGTAGCTAACCAACAGCTCCCAGCTACTGTTATTTTGAGCATACAAAAGCAGACCAGGTGTCACACAGTAGAAAGGAGATGTTCAATCAAATTGCAGAGGCAATATGCCATTGAATGTTACACCACATTAGGGACACTGAGGGAAGCAGAATGGGGACCATGGGTAAGCCTATGGAGTTTCCCTTCAAACTTACTAGGAAAAGTGAACAAGGAGAGTAAGGAATGGAGGAGCCCAAATCCCATTTGTTTTTTTCCATTTTCTTTCAGTACAGAGCATCAGTCTACCATGGGCTCAAACACGTGCTGTTAAACGGCGAAGCATGCTGCTAGATGCCCAACAGGTGAGGTCTACGCTGACTCAGGATAGTGCAGAACTGTAAGAGGTAGCATTTCTGCTAACCATGTGCTACTTCTAAATCTTTGTGGAGCACAGATGTTTCGCAGTGAGCTTCAAAGATTCCGTTGCTATATTTTTATCTTTGATTCCTTCTAAAGAAAGAAATACATACTTCTGTTTTATTTGGGGCAGCTTTTTCACCCTTGCCTGTCAACATCAGGATTCAAAATATGTTTTCAAAGACAAAAACGCTGTCATTAGTCAGCCTGCATAAAATCATTATTGTTCTATGTAGCCAACACCTGCTGTGCTACAACTCCTCTATACTTTGCTGTGTTCCATAAGTACTTTTTGGTTATAATCCTTATACACTAGTGAAAGCTTTTTCTAGAGCAGCTAGGCTGTAGTTTCTGCTGATACCATAATACTGTCGTAATTTTCTACTGCTGGTACAGATATTTCTTTCTGAGATGGAATCAGTCCTCTGCTGAACTAATGTTAGATGCCAGAGAGGTCCCACTCACATTTGCTTGGATCCCGTGAGAAGTGTTGGAACAACCTGAACCATAGAACCTTCTATGGACCAGCAGCTACAGAGGCCCATCAGATCACTCATGCTGTCTAAAACACAGGCTGTACACCTAGAAAAACATAATGTTTCTGGGGTCCTGTAGAGATGAGAATACTGTGATACAGACAATGTGAATTTCTACCTTTTGATAGTGTGTACAAGCTAAGAATGAAGCTGCATGGCAATGTGCATTTATTATGTAAAAAGAGATGTGCTGAATGGGAAATAATCCAACAGAGTTCTTTGCATTTTTATAGAATAAAAGATCTTTTTTTATAATCAGATTTGAGAAATTGTTCTCACTTTTCCTTTCCAAATCATGGCAACTGATGTTTAGAAAGGAAATCCTGATGCATGATCTATTTTAAACTATCTCTGTATCCACAGTGGTGGATATTTGTGTTTTGAAAAATAGCTGTGAAACTGATCTGTAAATGTGGAAAAATTCTTCCCTTTCTTTAAATAGGCTCAAGTAGCTAAATGTGAAAATAAGAAACAGGTGGAATAAATCCCAAGTTAAATTGATACTGAACCAAATAAATAGGATTGGGGCCCTTATGATTAAGAGCTGTGTTTGTGCAACACAAGCAGATGCTCAGTAGAAGGAGGGTGATTGTCCCATGCCATCCCGGCAATGGAGTGCTCCCACCAATACACTTAACCCAATGCCAGACAGGGGACCCCTCTGCTGTCCAGGAACTGCTACGAAAAATAAGGCTGGGCTGTTGAAAGCTCAAACTTGAAAAAAAAAAAAATTTGACAAATACTCCATTATTTGACATATAAATAAGGTTCCTTTTTTATTTTTATACTTAAAAAGCAAGACCAATATGTGCTTTCTAACCATAAACATATGGGAGATGTATACTCAGAGATCATGTTTTGTGGTACAAAATTTCTTCTTGGTTTTGAACTACAAGGTTCAGAAATCTCAGAAAAGCTAGAAAGGATGCATTAGGGGCAGCACAGCACGGAAGTATGATAGGAACATACAGTGAAGCATTATGAAACTGATTTTTTGTGTGTAAGATGAAAATGGTATTAGCTACAGGTCCTGATGTAGATAGAGACAGTAGACACATCAAAGAAACTCACATAGGTAGAAAATGGAAGAGAGATCTGTGGAAAAGGATTTGGTCTTCTAGAATCCCCCAACTTTTCTGCCTGTTTTCCCCAAAACACTTCTGAAGAACACACGACATAAGGAGCACTGAACTGCTCCGGTTTAGTCACCTTTTCTAACCCTTTCCATCCAGGACACAGCATGATCACCCGGTGGATCAAAGCGAATAACCTGTTTAAGGGTTTATAGAACTGGGTCCTTCGAGAGGGTGTCTCTGGGTCTGGTGGGGAGTGCTCCCAGGCTCTGAGATGAGCTGGCACTGAGCTCAGGGCTGGCTCTGGCCGAGTAATGACGTGGCTGAGCCTCTTCTATTCCCAGCCCAGTTTCCCATCTTCTGTCATAGTGCAGCAAAGAATCTCTAAAAATCCCTGTATATTTAAAACGCCATTTTTCTCCAGGGCTAATGTAGGGTTATGTCATGTTCTGTTCCTAGCAACTGGTTTAGTCCCATATAGAGACTGCTAAATAATAAACAATGATGTTGTCCTAATATTAGACTAGGCCTGAACCTTTAGGATAATCATTCAGTGATCAGAAACTCCACTTCATAATTGGACGAGCCTTTCTGAACCTTGGTAATGCTTATGCCTCTCTGTAGTTTACATTACAGTTGGCTTCTTTACTGAGAGATTGACAACTCCTATGCAAATAAAATGCAAGACATCAATTCACTTTAATGGGAGTTCAATCGTGCCCTTTATAAGAAAATAACCATCATGTATATTGCAAAATTATCGAATGATTATCGAATGAATGTACCGTTATTCATAGAAGATATAAAGGTATGTACTCCCTTTGATTCAGGTAACATGAAAGGTTTTTCACTGGCGATTAAAGAAAGATGAAACATTAATGCTTCTCTCACTGATGCAGAATAAAGTTATATAATAACTAATTTCTGATTGTTTCTAAAATAACATTAGTGGTATTATTCATAACCATTCAAAACATGAAACTAAGTCCTGGGAAGGAAGCAGATTTCTTTACAATGCCTGATGAATTTATAACCTGTTTCTGGGTATCGTCATATTTTTAGATCATAACCACTAGACTTGTTTCCATACAAAAATTATGACTAATTATACAGTGATCATATGATGATCTAAGCCAGTCTTACTTAAAAAAGCAACCTTTAAATCACTCAATTTCTACCTACAGGAGGAGGATGACAGAACAAACCTAAGCATTAGAGATATTAGTGGGATTGTGTATGGTGCTCTAACACTCCAGTGATGCGTCAAGTGTAGGAAATGGAAAAGACCAGGGAGACCTGTCCCTCTGCCATGTCTCCTGCAGGGAGAGACTCCCCCTTGCTTTTAGAGGGGTAAAGTTTAATTATAAAACAATGAAGCAACCATCTTCTATTTCTGCTCATTGCAACTGGTAACTTTGTGGAACTGGAAGGTAGGTTTCTTTCGTCTTTAGAACTTAAGTGATTATTTGAAAATCCTTGCAAGGTTAATTAGCTTTTCTAAAATACAAACATAGTTAAGGCTAGGCTGAAAATCCTGGAGAGCAGAGTCTTTATACAGACAAAATGGACTATGAAACGGCAGCTCCACCCATAATTCGTCATCTGTAAGCTTCAGCTCTGACGTGAACAGAAACACCCTGCTGCTGAGCTGGACCAGCGGTGGTTGACTGACGGCCCCTTGGATAAGACTTAATATCACGACTGACTGACACTATCAGTAATGATGCTGATCAGTGTTATAAGTGACAGTATAAATGCCCATTTGATAGCAACTGGAAGAAAACAGCCTCATTATTTTCTGTGGGGCACCAATGATATTTTAACCTCTTTCGGTAACTACCAGACTCTGCAGGTTTGATTCTGCAGTAGATAGGTGCTGATTTACCTTGGAACAAGAGGTTGTACCTCCCCTGGTGAGCACTGCCCTGGAGCGTATATGCTCCCAGTCTGGTGACACAGCAGCCCATTGCTCTGTGGTCCCCAGATGAACATGGATGAATCAGTTCCTATATCATGCACTTTACAGTAATAGCTGTGACGTTCGTAAGATGACGAACGTGATGTGACGTTCATCCAGTTCAGTCTCCCAGATTTTGTGTTGTGTAAAGAATTGTAGTTCTTGTCATCAGCACATCTACCATGAATGCAAAGCAAAGCATACATTGGGGTATGAATTATCTGCAGCTTTGTAAAAAGGCATCCTCAGGAAGCCAAAGGCCAGGCTCCGGTATCCTCATTGATCGATCACATTTACATGGAACCAACTGTTGTGGTGCCTTAAACACCATCAGCCACACGAGAGCCTCTCCACTTCGCTGTCCTCTCAGAGGAAAGAAATGCCTCGTTCGAGGTCAAGTGGAAAGTCTGTGTCAAGACAACGAATTGAACCATCTTCCAAGTATCAAGCGTTGGACAGCTTTTCCTTTGGCTATGGGTCCCTTCTTCCATGGACAGTCTTGTTCATTTAAGTGGATCTTTTAAATGAACATATACACCAAGTGAAAACACAGCAGAGACAGAACCAAAGGCTGGGTTAGGAGCATATACTACTGATTGCAAAACTGTGATCATTAATAATGATCACTGTTAGAAAACTTCTAAAAAAACCTCTTTTTGCATCTTTCCTAAGCTGTTTTTTCTCCTTACGATGTACAGAGACATCGTAACTACCTACGTTTTTTGCATTTTAGCTGTACACCAAAGCCACAAACCACCCGTGATGTGCACATCCTGATAGCTGAAACAATAAATAGGAGAAGGAATTGTACCTGGAAATAGACTTTTTATTTTTACAACAAAATAGATCAGACCAGCCCTGGAAAAGACAACACTAGTGTTGAGTTTTCAGATGTTGGAAACATCAATAGGAAAAAAGTTTATTTTTTCCTGGGTAATATTAACAAAAGCATTGTTCCACCTGTGTTGCCAACAGATAGCAAACAGTGTGCTACCTTTTTGTCACTGCCATTCTCAGATTTCCCTATTTTAGAACAGCAGCTGGACCTTCAGACCCAGCTGTTCCTTGAAATAATCCTAATAAAGAAGGATTTAAAAACTAAGTTTGCAGATTTCTGTGGCACCAAATAAACTCCACTGTTAAACAGAAGCCACTGCTACACTTGTGTGTTACAGTCAGTAAACAGAACATATGCATTCACCCCGGTATTAACCCACTATGTACAAATACATGTGGCTACAGGAGGCTATCTGGCGCCTCTCAATGCAAAATCCTCCATAGCTACCACAGCCTCAGTCAAAAGGATACTCAATCACAGGAAGACATCAAACTATGAGATTCAATAACTTAGGAATGCTACAAAAAAACCCTAGAGCAGATTAATAACAGCAGAAATGCATAAACATTGCTTGTCAGAAATTGTAAAACAGTGGAAATAATAATAATTTGGGGAAGGAATAAAAGTTATGCAATGAGAGAGCAAAGCGCACCATTTTGAACAAAATTATTTAGATTGTCGAGATGAGAGAGGCTACTGGCTAAGCTCAGACAAATCCAACCAAGCTCTATGAATGCCAGAAAAGATGGATATGGAATTTAGGTTGGCAAAGTCACTAAAATGACTCACATAACCTTCTTCATTTTTGGTAAAAATTTAAATATATATATATTGTGGAAGCCAGTTAAGAGCTGCACAGCATACAGCACCGCAGCAAAGGCAGACAGTCTATTAGATAGCAAATGGGTGCAGAATAACGCAGAAAAGATTGTAGTATCATTAGTATAATTCAGTGAGACACCTCCATACATCCCTGAGTTTGAGCTCATTTTTCTAATAATTGTGTCCCTTGCATGGAATTAGAAGATGCGATGCCTGCAGCATTAGGCCAGTTGGTCCCAGGTGTTTCTTTCCCATTACACATTCCTATCTCCAGAAGCGGAGGGCAGAACAGAGGAAGTTCAAGGACAATTTCTGAGAACAATCAGTTAAAGAGAAGGTTTCCTATGGTAAGAAATTGAAAGACTGCACCTATTTACTACAAATATGCAACTCAATAACTTACTGAAGACTTCCTCTACTAAATGTTTTCAAAAGCATAGATCTACACAGTATATCATTCATGGTATAAAAATATTCTCACTTCTTCCAATTATTTTTAAATTCATATTTGATATAGATACATTTCTGAATTTGTTTCATCATTAATGATGTTACAATGGGGTTTTTCTCATGAGTTTATGTTACTCCTAAGCTCAGGGTGGTCACCTGAATCTAACCAGCTTTCATTTATGTATAGTCCTCAGATTTCTCTACATGTTTCACATTGATCAGCTGTGGATTTCTACTCTGGCAAAAGAAATTCCCCCAAAGCTTCCACCAAAGCAAACCCCCTTGAATTAGCAGAGGGCCACCCTGACAATTTTGTAATCAGAAGATGACAAAACAGAGCATGTGTGATATCTAATGCCAACGTACAGGGTTTGAGGAGACATTTTGCCCATCAAGAGCTTGGAAATGTTGCTAAATGTTACTAAATCCGCATCCTGTTCCCGAACCTGTCACTGATACATTTATTCTGACCTGCTCCACGGCAGCGGAGCATAACCACCCTCCATCAGTCCTGCTGTATTTCCGACACACAAAAGGCGTGAGAGCTCTAAGGAGAGACAGGTCATCTTCATTTACAAGAATACCTTCTTTTCATATTTTATTAAATTGCTTCATCTATATTTTGTCATTTAACGCCTGACATAAAGGATGCGAGCACATCGAAATAAATGCATACGCATTCCCTCGTAAAACGCGCTATTGAAAACAAAATCAGGCAGGAGGGGGAAAGGCACCCCGCGGGAGCCTCGGACATTTCGGGGCCGCCCGGGCGAGCTCCGCCGGTTCCCACCGCCGCGGTCGATTTCTAGCGGCGCTGCCCGGCGGCCGGGGCGGGGTCGGAGCCAGCCCGCGCCCCGCGTCCCCGCCGGGGAT
>VYZW01007466.1:30568-47034 GCA_013401315.1 Balaeniceps rex | reverse complement strand
CCGGCGGCGGCAGGTGGGCGCCCGGCGCGGCGGCTGCGCACCGCGGCCCCTGCCCTGCCGGGCACGCTGGGACTCGTAGTCCGGCAGCCGCCCGCAGCCGCCGCGGGGTCCGCGGGCACCGGCACCGGCAGCACTGCCAGCCCCAGCCAGCACCCCACGGCCAGCAGCGAGCACTACCAGCCGCAGCGGCACCGGCTCCACCAGCAGCATCCCTTCCGCCCTCACCTGACCGGGTCGCCCCCACGGCCCCCCTATCCTCCCTCACCCCTTCCCATTGCTTTCTGCCCCAAGCCTGCAGGTGAAGTCCCACCGAACCCACATCCAGACCGTGTTTATTCCCCCTCGCCTTTGACTTGGCATGACGTAGCCTCAGCCTTACCCCTCCCCCGTGCGGCCCCTCTATATGGAAACCACAAAAATAGACTATGCTGAGGCTTGGATGCTCTGCTAGCTGCAGCCGTCGCCCCTGCCCTGTGCACATCTCTAAGCAGTTGAGCATGCACTCACTGCGTGTGGATGCACGGCCTCGGCAGACATGCTGGACAGTTCTGGGTGCACATGCAGGCAGCTGACCCTAAAGAGCACGGTTTGCTCCTCTCACACACCCTCTGCAAACTGGCCCGGCAGCTGAACCAGCCAAACAGGTCCTGCAGCAGAAGCCAGCCGGCCCTCAGCCTGCACTGAGATGTGTTGCTCCAGGGAGCCAGTTCTGGAGTAGAGGGTGCTGGCCTCTGCCCAAAGCCAGCCTGCCTGGGCTGCAGCCAGGGTGCAGGAGACGGGCTGGAGGAGAAGGACTCTTTAATAACTGGTCCTCCATCTCCATAAGGATTCAGAGGGATCTCCATGGGTCTTACCTGGAGGCCTAGAGGACAGGAGCATCTCAGGGTGCCAGTCTCCATTCAAGAAGGACAATTCACTACCCTGGAATTTCCTAAAAGCTTGGTGGATCTTTTCAAGGAGACTGCTGGCTGTATCATAGTGCAGTGAGGTTACGGTGATGAATTTTTATGGTGTTAACAGTGGCGTCAAAACCTCTCAGAAGAACGTGGTGATCTCAACACAGGATATAGGAAGAGACCATTTTGATGGTTTTCCTCTCTTCTTTTAATTGATTTTGACAATTCAATTTATATTTGTGCTTTTATTCTATCCTAAAGTTAACCGTTGGTTGAAATTGTATATAATATGTCATATGATTTGAATGTACCCCCTGTAATCGCATATGTCCATAACTTAATTTATCAGGTTGCTTTCACTGGGTACTGTGTTTTAGCTGAACTGGGGCCCTTGGTTCTGAGCACTAAGTGACAAATCACTAGCAGCAGAAAAGCTATTCCCGTGATTAAAATGCCTTTAAGTTTCATGACATGTTGGCAGGAAAGCAAGACATTGCCTTGTTAAGAAGCAGATGCTGCACCAGAGATTAATTTTCCTATGGAAAAAAAGTGCAGCTAGGAAATACAATGCCTTCGGCTTCACTCCATACCCTGCCAAACACCTCAGGCATCTGTAGCAAGACTTACAGCAGAAAACTTTCAGGGACTGAAGGGTTACCTTGGGCATTTTGCCACTGCTGCTCAGGAAAGCACCTGTACCCACAATAATGTGCAGAATGCACAAAAGATGCTCCGGAACTGCAATTACCTGCTTGGAGCCTCCTTGCCTCAAACTTCTTATGAAATGGGATATTCAGTCATAAGTTAAAAAAACTTTTGCCAAATATCCAAAATGTTATCAGATCAACAGAAATGGAAAAGAAAGAGATCCATTTACTCCACAGTCTTCCCCTCTCTTTCTCTGCCTTGAAGTGTTCAGAGAAAACAGGGTTTGCATCCGTGGTTTTGCTTGTCTCTCATCAGTACCAGACCTGGCAGGGAAGCTGAATTGAATTGCTTTGAAATCTGCTGCTCTGTAACTTGGTGGCTCAGGCTGAAGGTGAATCTGTTGGTTCAGTGTCACAAAGAGGGCTGAATTCAGACATGAGACAGAGAAATGTGGATTTAATCCTTAACATGGATTAAACCCTCTTTTGGGGTTTAATCTTGGTCTGTAGGATCAGGGGCTGAATGAGTTACTCAAATTATAACTATACAAATACTGGGAAAGGGAAATGTACACTATCAACAAAGAGCAAAAATTAACTTTGGGATGTTTGTTTTTTGATAAACTTCCGCAAGTTTTTCACTCAGATTTTCCTGTCACGCCTTAAAATGTATTTGTTAAGTTGAAACTCTTTCTCAGTTGATATGAATGGGAAGAACCCCTCCCATGCTGACTTTTCCATTTGCAGTTGCCTTGTATCTGCTGACAAATTCACTTCATATTAGTTTCTGTTAGAAATGTAACAATCTAAGACCTCTGCAGGGAGTGCAGAGTTTGGCTGGAGTCAAGGTTCTTCTCTTCTTCAGCTGTGGTTTCATGTTTCTTTCTTCCTTTTACCTCATACATAGAATTTGCAATCAAAAAAAATAGAAACATGATCAGTCTTTGTCTAAGAAAAGATACAGGTCGCCTATATTCATGAGACACAGGCAAAAATATACATGGTAAATATATTAAATGCAGATGTACACAACAGTATACTTACATGTGTAGGAATAACAGTCTCCTTAAAACCACAGCATACAAAGCAAACCGTATCACACTTCAGTCTCGTGTACGAAGAGTGTGTTCTAAATAATTTTGCATTCTTCCCAAACTGCAAAATTAAAAAAGTGTTCAATACAATTCACAAATCCGAGCTACATCACGTGTATGGGATACACTATATCCCATGTATGGGCTATACCTGCTCCAATACATTTACATCAAATGACTGTAACTACCTGGACCGATTGTATTTCCAATGTGTGGGACTTCACAGACTAGCACCCTCAAAGCACATCTAAAAGTGCAGGGTAAGGCTCCAGAACAGTCCTTTTTCCCTGGTACAAATCTTTGCATAACATTTTGCCCATCTAGGCTTTTTATGTATTTATGTATTTGCCTTGTTGAAAGCAGCACAGAGGCAGAGTTTAACACCCTAAGGATACAACATGCATGGGGACAACTACTCTAGAAAAAATTTTGCTCCCCTCTGGGGGGCACCTTCAAGAGCGAGCAGGCCTGGGGATCCCAAAACAACGTATTTCCTGGCTCTGCCTTCCCTTTCACGAGTGACAGTTTGGTTCGGAGCTGCTGCGTGGTGAATGCAGTGTAGAGGTCTGGCATTTTTCCAACACTGCCTAAACTGAGCTTACTACCAGCAGGCTGCACCAGTAAATCTTTAACTGGGGCACCCAAAAGCAAGTTTTATTTTACCAAACTATTTGTAGCCAAAATGTGGTCAGTTGTTTTAAACTGTTTGTTATAATTTCTTAATAAAAAAGCAGAGGGGCTGTTGTGATCTTTTCATCCATCTTCCTTACAGCACAGCTTGTAAGACTTTGCTTAATTAATTCCTGCTTGAGCTGGAGTATGTCTTTTAGACAAACATCTGGACTCGATTACTGTGTTGTGCATGTTTTGATCTCTTCCCTTAAAGACCAGCTGTTGATCAAATTCAGTGACCTGTATATAAAACCTCTTTATTCAATGCCTGATCAGCAAATCTTGGACCTGGGGCAGAGATAATACTTTACTCTTGTTCACATGTAAAATTACTGAGTTGTGGTGACACTTCCGAAATGGCTTTGAAAGAGAACCAATGTATGTAGCCAGCCCCAGTTCATAAGAGCCTGATGGTTCAGGCCTTAAAATGCTGGCCAGCAGCATCTCAACTGCTCAAACAGCAACTATATTTAGGCTGGGTTTTTTTAACTGCATTGGTTTGACAGATAATAGGATTTTCTTGGACTGTTTTATAAGGCAGAGTACAGTAATACATTAAATAACTTCAAGTCATCTGCTATTTCACCCAAACTTGATTTCTGTGAGCCCTTCTGTATCCATAACACACTAAGTCCTGAAGAAATGCATTTAGATTTGGACACTGCACTCACCATGGTACTAACAATAATAATAAATACCTCATCTGTACCAATTAATTTGCAGCAGTAGAGCTCAAATTGAATCACCATTTCCTTTTTTTAGGTGTGGAAAGTGAGACACAGAACAGATGGTTATTTTAAGTCTGGGGCCCACTCAGTGGGCATGCCACCGGGGACAGGAACATGGGTCTCATGCTTTGGGACTCCAGAAAGCTGAAAGGTGGAAGGAATTGCCCAAGGACATAAGAAGACCACTGCTGACCCTGGAACCAGACCCCATCAGCTCACCATCCTCTACGCCCCGCTTACAGACCTATGCAGCACCACTCTGCTCCAGGCAGTGTGTCCAAAAGCGTGCCTTGGGTTGGCTCACACTTCCCCAGTGCCACCCCTGAGTACAGGCAACACAACTTCTGCTCCATCCACTGAGATACAGTTGCCCCTGCTCTGCTGTCTGTGCTGGTATGAGAAGAAAGAGGCTTTGGAGGTAGAGGTCAACTCTCCACCTCCTTTAAACTGCTCCATTTAAAGTGGTTTACTCCTCAGAAGGGAGCAGGAGCTAACAGATACTGTCCTCCTCTCTTTACAGGGTCTGCTAACGGTGAAGATTATTCTGCTCCACCTCTTTCTCCATGAACGGATCTGCAGTACAGCTTGTTCAGTGTTGGATTTCCTTCTTTACCTAAACAGCCGGAGGCCCAAGGCCAGACAAAGGCCCTCTGCAGCTGACCAGTATGCACTGGGGATGTTCCTCTTAGCACGTGTTTCTTTTACACAGCCAGTTCACAGTGAATTGGATCATTTTGGATATGTCTCAACTGTCTTAACGGTGCACTCAAGAAACAAAACCCCGTGTAGCGTGGTCCCAGATGCTGGGCAGAGAGCGTATTAGACAGCGTGTGGGCTCCCGCAGACAGGACTTAGAATACTGCAAGTCTGACGGTCGGTGCTTGAGCTTGTCTCCAGGCACGCCTCGGCAGGCTGGCCCCGGGTGGGCCGCATGGCAGCCATCTGCAAGAAGAGGGAAAGATTCCAAAACACACGTAGGTAGCTACCCCTGTGGCCTCCCACCGAAGGCTGTGTAAGCCAGCCCGCTCACGGGAATGCGCTTGTCTTAACCCTTCATGTCAGAACATAAAATTCTCAAAGCATTAGGGTTGTGACTCAAGAGAACCAGGATTGAACCACATCCTTCTTTGCTGCCACTGGAAGGAATATGATTTCCTCACTCATAATTTGTTTCAATCTGAGTTTGGCCCCTCTCATAAAAAAAATTATATAGGATAGAGGGTCCAGGCATCACTTTCTATTATCATCTAGTTTACTGACAATATCCTTCCCGTCTATATCCTGTGTGAATTCCCCAGCCAGGAAGATATTTCTGTCTCAGGCCATACACATTGAAGCCATGTTCTTCATTTGTACCACATCAGCATTGTAGAAAGTAAATATATTATGATTTAATCAGTTTAGGATTATGTCTGAGGCTTTGGATGTTCCTTTCCTGCCGTGGGCAGCTCAGCTCAGTGAACGGTAGTGAGGCTGTTTCACGCTGAATCCGCTCCTGCTTTGCACGTGCGTCGTTTCAGCACTAGTGGAAGTTCCACTGCTGTGCACGTCTTCCATGTCCTTTGAGGTTTCGTATTTGCAACAACTTCCCTCACCCATGTACGATTGTCTTAAATTATATTGCAGCCTTTGGAAAAGAAATCCCTCTACTAATCCTTCTGAGAACATTATGTTTGCCCTCTGATACATGCATTGGTCTGTCAGCTTGGAAAATGCCAGCCTTCTAATGACCGAAGGATTATGAATCTATTGCTGAAGTGCTCTTGTGGTTATAAAAGTGTCTCTTCATTCCCCCATGGGCTCGGTGCCAGGAGGGCTCAGTGTGGCTTTGTGGGTCTCTTGCCTCGAGTGCCGAACAAGGGAGAATCTCCCAGCAGTCCAGAGCCCAGCTCCATCACCCCCTGACCGCTCCCAGCCTCCTCCTTTGCACGCACTGGGAGTTTCTTTCTTTGAAGCGAAGCACTCTTAGATGGTTCAGCTCAACGCATTGGACTGTTCCATTTTAAGTTTGTACAATTTTGATTTTAATATAATTTATCACATGAATTTCTGTCTCTATTAAAGTCAATAAGAGCCTCACTAATGACTTCAGCACAGCCAGGACTTTGCAAAATACCTTTAATTAATGTATTAGTCATAAGTTACTAGAATTTTACATATTTTAAATAAACTCCATATTAAATAAGATGGCTTATGTATGTTGCCTTACACTCTATATATCTTACGGAAATTAAATCTTGGCACTACTGAAGCAGATGGCAGAACTTACACTGACGCCAGTGGGGCCAACATTTCACCCCATTTCTTTTCCCAAATCTACCAAAAGTTTCCAGTGATTCTGAACAAATCAGCGTCTCAGTATTACCTACTGTGTAAGCCTCAGAATCATTTTTCTCTGGGTCACAGCGGTATTGTAGGGCCCTTGACATCTGGAAAATGCTTCAAGGTTCAAGCTGCTATAGCTGTACTAACGATTATTGATTATTATTTTCCTGATACAAATGCCTCCTCCTCAAAGCAGGAATGGCAATGTCTACTAGGAAGGGTACTCAACAGTTTCTATCGTAAACCCATATTTTCCATTATTTTATGTTGTCAAAACTTAGCATTCAAATTAAATGGCACATGCCAGACAACTGCCTTAATTTTAACTTTTTTTTTTTTTATTTTGAGGTGTGGAAAGTCTAACAGTTTCCAACAGAGAGATTAGAAGAAAGTAAACCCATGGTAAAAAAACAAGTCTCTGAAGACTGCTGTCTTTGAGCAGCTCCAGCTTTCATGTATGCTGAAATTTGATACAGCACACACTAAATCAGGTAAGATCTTTTACTGTTTTCAAGACAATTTGTCCAGATTGTTTTCACATTATAAAGCTCTAAAAAAACTGCATGTAGCTAATGTTTACTAGCACACGGTGTTTATTAGCACATGACATTTGGTAGCTGAAACATCCAAAAATTCATGCTCATTAAGCACACGCCAGCCCTTAACAGGACACGTTGGTGCTTGGACTCCTCCTGCCTCATGCCAACAGGAGGGAGCACAGGAGGGTGCTCTTGGCTCAGAGCTTTGCAGGAGAAGCCACCATTTCCCCATAATTGTGCCTTTTGTTGGGTCAGGGAAGGACGGGGCATTGAACCCCGACCACATGGGACTCATCTCCCCAGTGCCCTGCCCAACAGCCCGGAGGAAGAAGCTACGTGTTTTGAATACAGAGGAAACAAAATGTAGGCAGAGGTGAAGGCACAGAGCCTGGAGAGGTCACAGGAGAGAAGGCAGAAGCTACTGGAGACACCTGCAAGGACACAGCGAACTGTAAAGGCACACACGAGTTTCAGGGATGCCCCTGGTCCTGCAGGGCAAGCACGGCCCGGCCACTTTGACCCCAGCAGCACCACACAGGTGCACACACACACCTCGGCCTAAGCGTAAATCCTGTTCTTGTACTGCATTCACCCATCCACCAGCTGGGACCTGCCAGCCTCCCTGCCCTGTCTGACATCCACCGTGGCTCCCATGAAGCACTCCGTTAACGCGTGTAAATGCCAGCTCTCCCTCAACCAGACACAATTTCGGGGGTGCTGGGGGACAGGAGCCGTGAGGCCGGGAGCCTTCGAGGCACCGCACCACGAAGGCCGCCCGTGACCGGGGCAGCTGCCGAGCAGGGTCGGGCGGGAAGCAGAGGCGCACAGCGCGGCCTCGGGACACGCTTCGCCCCCTCCGCGGCTGCGTCCCTCAGGCCCGCCGCCGCCCTGTGCTTCATGAGACGGCGAGAGCCGGCCAGCCCCACACGGCACCACAGGCCGCCCCCGCCTCTGCCCGGGCCTCGACCGACCAGCGCAGGCGCAGTCTCTGGCGCGGCGCCCGGCGGCCGGACTACAGCTCCCGTCAGCCTCGGGGGCGGCGCGCAGGCGCGGGTGGGGCGCGGTGTTGCTGGTCGCGGCTGAGGGAGCTGTGTCGTTGCCGCCGCCCGGGTGAGTGGGAGCGGCTGCTGCGGGCGGGGGTCGAGGGCTGGGGCCGGAGAGTGGCCGCGGCCTGTCGGGCTGTGCCGGGCAGTCCTCGCGGGGGGTGCCGGGGAGAGTATGGCGGGTGGGCGGTGGCGGGCGCAGCCCTCCGCCCGCTGCCACAGCGCGGCGGGAGCCCGGCGGGAGGGGCCGCGGCGGGAGGAGGAGGAGGAGGAGGAAGAAGAAGGGGCTGGGTCGGCGCCCGCCCGCCCTGGAGCCCAGCGGCTCACCGGGGGCGCCCCGAAACCTCGGTTGGTTTTCCTGAGCGGGAAGGTGAGAGCTTCGTTCGTGCGGAGCCGAAGGGCGCAGGGCGGGGTTTTCGCGTTTGCATTGGAAAGTGGGCTCTCCGGCAGCGGGGTTTTCTGCCTCTGGCAGTTACAGGGGTTTTGTGGGCTCAGGGGCTGAGAGGAGCCGGGTGAGCGTCTGCTGGGCGGCCGTCAGGTGGAGGGCATGGGTTAGTTTTTTAGCCAGTACCCAGCTTTGCCGTGAAATCCGAAAACTGTAACTTTAAAAACTTTGCCTGTAGATCTGGTTAGCATAATCCTTTCAACGTGCTGTATATGTTATCTACAACTTCTAAAGCATGCAAGTTAATGATACTTAATTACGGAAGAACGCTTTTCCGGTGCACCCATGGCTGGCGGAAGGTTTGCGCTCCATAGCCCTGACAGCAGGCCGCCGCCGCTGCGAGCTCCCGGTGAGGCGGCATCCTGGCTGGGAGCACCCTGAGCAAGGTGTGCCTGCACCGGGAGGGCCGAGACCCAGGAGGCTTGTGTGCACACCCAGCTTTCTGCATTTCCTGAGAATTTTGCACCTAAGCTCTCAGTATAAGCCTCTGAAAGCTATCTGCCTGTTTCTTTGCGGGTAGGCGCAAGTTGTGCTGAAAATAACCGCTCTTCTAGAGAGGTTGCTGTATGCTTTAAATTTGCTATAATATATTGAATGTATCCTCAAGACTAATGTTTTGCTACTGTGCCAGGTGTACAGAGCTTGAAAGACAGCCTGTGATAAAGGGGAGAACCTGAAATGGGCTAGTACTCAGAAGTTTTCCCCAAGCCATGTAATGTGAATAAAGTAAATTTCTTCTACTATCCCATTCTAGGACTGAAAGTTTTGCTACTTTTCTGTAATGGATACAGATATCTGAATTGTTCTATAAATGTTCAATAGCTTGCATCTGATGGTTCTTTTTGACTGAAAACACCTGTAGGCAGTTCGTCCAGGAGGAGATACTGTGTATCAATGTCTATGGGCGGTACCTCTCTATTGAAGAAAATCCAGGTATTGTCTGAAAAAAAAAATTAGATCAAAACATCCCTCATCCTGGCTGGTCAGTAACTCCTGATGCCCTGGTGCTGCCCTGTGTGTTGGGAAAGGGAATGGACAGCTGGAATGGCAATGTCTACTGGAGGAATGGCTCAGGGCGGGCAGTGCCTGTGGTAATTGGGATTTTTAGCTTATCCCAGCCTTGTATTTATTTGTGATCATAACACCTGCCCTGCAGCTAGTTTGGTGAGCACGCCTAGAAGTGTCGTGGAAATGGATGTGCTGAAATGCCAAAGCATGCTGCCAAAGCTGCTGCTTCTGTGTCCGGCGTAGCTTGCCGAACACACGCTTTGGGGCTCCTGGCTCTGTCTCCTCTGCTATTGCCTGGGCTACATGGGTATGTCCGTACAGCCCTGCAGCGTGGGTTTTTGAGACTAGTTTTCAAGAACAGGCCCACAGGAGTAAGTTTTTATGGGACAATGCCAACTTGGCAGCTTAGCCATCACTCAGAGCACCCTGCCCGCAAGATGGCTGTGTCCTAGTTCTGTGTAGTTGTCTACAGGCCGTATAAAAGAGCAAAGTGGTCTTTGTCTGGTTCCAGGTGCCCTCCAATACAGAGGAGGATCTGGCAGGAACTGGAAATACAGGTGTCTTCCGATTTCCTTCATCATGGAAGAATCTTCATGGTCTGTGTAGTTACTCAGCAGTAGCTCTCTGTGCCGCTCCACTCCCCCGGGGTCGCTGTATGGACAAATGTGAAATTGTGGAAGCTCTGCTTACCATCTATAAAACTTAGTAAATTGTTTCTTTGAACAGAATAAAGCCTCGGGTCTTTTTTTTAAGCCCAGAATAGCTATTCCTTACTGCCTGGAAAACACAACTTAACCCTGACAAAAAGCATAGGCAAAGATGAGCTGCCACCTGCTGGCTCCGTGAAGCTTTGGGCTAGGGAATGTCTGCTGGTTCCCTGGGCAGGAGAACCTTGTTTGTGTACCCTACCCCAGGCTGGAGATTTGGAAGGCTCAGGTGGGCTCTTGAGAGTTTTCTGCTAAGAAAAGCAGCATTGGGCTGTTCAGCAGAGGTATCGTGAGGTGTTACAAAACCATCCTAAGGAACTTGCTGGGATTATGGTAATACTTATATTTACTCATTTTTCTCCTAGCTTTGATGAATAAAGATACTCTTTCAAGTGCAGCACGTTTTTCATAACAGTTCTGTATAATCTTGCACACTGGAAAATAAAATTGTTGCCATCGTAGGGGTTCCCTGGGGAAATGCTCAGATTAGACTCCTCCAAGCAGCTGGGATGGTCTGGGGCCCTGCGTGGTGCAGGAATGCTGACAGCCCTGCGAACTCCCCTGCTCCAGACCTCCCTGCTCCAGGTCGGGTTCACTCAGAGGCTGGGTGGAAGGAGGCTCCAAAGGAACAAATGAGATTAAAGGGAACTCTGCGAACGTGCTGGCCAAAACCGGCTCGGTTTGTTTTTTGTGATGTCACTTCTATTTTAAAATCCAAGTTACGGAAACCATTTACAGTGGACTTTAACAAGACTGTAGTTTCCTGTGGGCAAGATATTTCTAAAGAGTTACTCCTGTCAAGATCCCAGGAAATTGTGTTCTTAAGTATACTAGAAATTTCTGGGGGGTGAATTTTTGAAAGAAAATTGGAAGCTAGCTATTTTTAAAATCTTGTGGGTTTTAAAAATACACTTTCAGAGACAAGAAGACAAAAGATATTTTAACTTGTAGTTGAGGTGTGTGAAAGTTGCTTGACAGTCTTTCAGGGGATGATTCAGGTAATTATAAAATGGCCTAAAGTAAAGTTACTGGTATCTTCTAATTTCTTTAGTTGTTCATTGATTTCTCAGGTGAAGGAATAATGGCAAGATTTCTGTCTTTGTGATGTCCAGCAGAATATCTTCATTTCTGATTTTTCAACTCTTCTGCTTAATAAACAGAGAATTGAAATTTGATTGATTGGAAGTGATGGCTTTGTTTCCATTTCCCCAAATGTTTCTTGTGCAACTATGAAGTTGCTAGAGTGAAGAATGTAGTTTACCTTATAGTTACATATCTGAAAAAAGAGTACTAGCCCTTTTGACTTTTAATGTACATAATGTTTTCATGGTAAAGCTAAGAAGGATACTTAGAAGAAAACTAGCTCTGCTCAAGTATTTGCAAAGCCAAAATTGATAGTTACAGTTTTGCCTACGATTTTGCAGTAAGATGTGCCACAAATATTCACAGTCTAAATAACTGCTCCTACTAAAACCTTTTCATTTGTTACGCATGTATCTTTATCTAAGCTGCACTGCTACAGTGAGTGATGGAAAGCAAATAGAGTACCAAATGCGTTTTAATGGGAGGTGAAGGGGCTTGTTGATTAGATTAGGGTTTCAGCTGGCCTTTATGCCCTTTTTAGGCAATGAGAATTCCTGACACCATGTTTTAAAACCTGATTTTTAGCACGCTATATACGAGTGTCATATATGCTGTGGTTTCTTTTGTAGGGAATGTTTCTGAAAGTCACTACCAAGAAGTCTCTGTGTAGCCCAGACATGCTAATCAGTGCTACCATCATAACTTTTTAAAGGTGTCTCAAGTTAAGTGTGCTTTCATATTTTAAATAATACTTTTGATTGATAGGTATTAGAAAATGTGTCCAAAACTCTTTAAATTTAAATTTGCCAGGCCACATGTGATTCTCTTTCCTCTTGCTGGAGTGAAGACTCAGTTACAGAAATAGTGGGGTTTTTTGCTCTGCCACTTTAATTTTCACTTTTTTGTGTGTGTGAACGCTGTAGCTCAGGATTCGAAATGGCTACTTTGATCATATTATAAAAACAAGTGAGGCTAAGGGCTATGACCTGTACATTAATTAACGTATTACAAAGGATGAGTAGTTTTCCAGTGTAAAACATACCAATGCAGTAAATAAAAGGTGACTAATTCTGGGTGACAGCATTTTACAGCAATTCATGGAGAGGAAATATAGCCTACATGAATGTAATGTATGGTTATGCAGTGCTACTCTCCGTCAGAGTAAGGGGAGCATTATTCTGCAGTATGCTAACTATTCTGCTCCTTGTAATTACCCATTAAAACTACACCTTTTAATATTTGAATGCAAATGGACATGCAGAAATGTGGGAAATAGCAGCATGTTGATGTAGGATTCAGAAGGTGCAGCCTGGTCACATACAATGCTGTATAATTGGCTGCAGGAAATGTTTTTCTCTTGTGATAGTGTGTAATGGCTTAAACTGTAAGGAAGGGGAAAACATTAAAGCTCTAGGAATGAGAAGTTTGCATGCTGATTGTGTGGCAGCTGCTGCAGCTATCAGCTAATTGTCCTTCAGCTGTTATGCACCTGGAGAAACAAAAACCACGAGACTATGAAAACTGTAGGAGGTGGCACACTAGACCATAGAGACCTCCCTTGGTTACCTTTGGAACACGGCTTTGAAAAACATAGGTGTGCTACCTTCTGCATTTTCTGCAGCCGTTAAACTCTGATGTTCTCAGCTCTGTGGCCTCTTGCAAAAGGTCCAAGCTCTTCCAACACGATTGGTTTTAGTTCAGAGGAAGCCAGACACCATTCTTTTGACGTAATTTACCATGAAATTGAGAATTCCTCCTGCTTTTTGTTACATTCAAGAGAACTTATACCCAAGTTGGTAGTTCAGCTTTGGAATTATGTCCTGTCGATGTCAACTGTGGTTTACAAGTAAGCTCTGGTGTTTTTATCAGTAATGTTTTTTTAAAAGCAGACATCCTGAAAACAGCTGTAAATATATCCCTCATTCAGGTGTAGATGTTGGTAGGAACTGAAAATTTACCATTCTTGCAAAGGCAATTGTTAAAACCAAATTTACTTTACATCTAAACTTGACTGAAGGGTGTGGATGAACCTTTATGTACTCATGTGTGTCTGTTCAGGGTCTCTGAATTAAAATATCACCGTATGTAACCATGATGGCTAGGGAGACCTTTCTTGATGTAAACAACTGAGCTGAAGGAATCCTGTAAGCAGGGTTCCATGGTATAGTATGTAAATGTGGCCCTTCTTTTACTCAAGAGGCAATAACTTTAAACTGATCTGGTTTTGAAATACAGTGTAAGTGCAGGTTTCAAGTAATGCAGTTAGTATATGTGGTGTGAGCATCTGAACTGGAATGTGGGCTATTAGAGAACAAATAACGTTTGCTGTATGTCTGATCTGTGTTGAGTATAGAGCTGAGAAAGGGGTTAGGGAGGCTAATGAGCCTGAATGCATGGGTCTAGCTTTTGCTCCCCAAATACCTTACGGACACTCTTGCTCACTTACAGAGAGTCATTTAAATTACCTTTTTTGTGTGTGTGCTTAACGTGAAGCAAGAATTTGCCTGAACACAAGGAGAATCCCAGAACTTCTTACAGAAAAATGAGAGAAACCAACTTGTCTGCTTCAACAATGTTGTGATTAACTGTTTGTTTTTTCTAAGCCAAATGCTCAAAAATTGTGACTTAGGAAAAAGGTTCCCTGTGCTCTCCTTGTCCATGAGAAGTACTATATAGACTGTACATCTTTTGAAGGTCCCCAATTTCCTCTAAGTGTAATTTTTAGTGAGCACTTATGCAGTCTGTTCTGTATTTTTTTTGATGGTAGGATTGACTGGAGTGCTGCTACTTCGGAGCTGTATTCCCTAAGCCTTTCATCAAGGTATTTTAATTTTCCTCAGAACAGAAAGTTGCTTCAATGGTAGTGCTATAATTAACTCGGAGGCAAACTTCCTTTGTTCCCTCTGTAGGTAATATGAAGGGATATGAGTCAGTAATAACCAATTAACTTGTTTGTAGTGAAGTTCTTTACTGACTTTGAACAGCAGCAGCAACAATAAATGTAAAGCATCTTAACTCTTCTTTTGACTGCAGTATCTGTAAAAACTGATGGCGTTAAGCTGGACTCATAAATACTAGGTACAATTGGTATGTCCTCCTTCCCACCCCACAACCTCCCCTGCCCTGTGGGAATTATGGCCTTGGAGTTTTCATCAAGAAAACTGGGTACTGGCATTCAGCTGAAAATACAGACAGCTTAGTTATTGACGGAAAAGGGCACGGCAGGACGGGATTCTTGTCAGTGAAGAAGCGAGGTGTAGACAGCTTCCAAGCGCTCTTTGTTGTAGAATAACAGATAGCTGTGAATACTGAATGAAAAGGCTTTCCTTTCAGAGGTGTGTTTGGAGGTTGAAGATGCTTTGTAGTTGGGATATTTACCTTGCCTATGGTTATTTCTTTTTAAAACTTTTTTTTATAGATCCGGTTAAGAATAAGACTTGGGCTTTGAAGTGTTTGAGCAACAAGTGCTTGTGCTACTGCCCAAGTCATGACACTCCCATTTCGAAAGGACTTGGACAAGTACAAAGATCTCGATGAGGATGAAATTCTTGGCAAACTTTCAGAAGAAGAACTAAAACAACTGGAAACTGTTTTGGATGATCTTGACCCTGAGGTAGGCATTAGCCAAGAGAAATTTTATTTTTCCATTTGTTCAGAAACTTAGTCTGAAATAAATTGAGATTCTTTTTTTACTTGAACAATACTTTTGGACAGAGGTTTTTCCTGGTCTGCTAATGATCTTATTTACAGATATATATGTGTATATAATGTTTCAGCTGTGTATTTCCTGTTTGCAACGTGAATGCAACTGCAGTAGAGGAAAATGGAAGAAAGGATTGTCAGGAGGAGCTTTCTGGGATTTATTTATAAATAAAAATTGCTCTTAGTCATGTTCTTGAAAAGAAAGTTTATTTAGAAAGGCCTGTTTAACTTTCCTGTTTCCAGTGTTGTCTGGTAAACAGCCCTTTTGCATCCATTTTTATTTTGTTGCTTCTACTGTTGGAATTTGATGGGAGAGGAAGGGTGCTAACCTCTTCTAAAGATTCCTCGTCCTGTATCTGGTAGCCTGTATCTACTCCTGTCCTCGTGCTGACTTTGCAAAGATGAGGCAAATAAGTACTCAGCTCCTGAATGATTATGTCAGCATGGCATATTGAATAAGAAATATTTTAGCTTTCTGTTATAAAGAGCTGAGTTATGTCCTCTACTGATACTGCAGCTAATGTCAAAGTCTAAGACTTGTGTTTTCACCTCCTGATTTTCTGTTCTTGCTTTAATAGGACCAGAATTAAATTTAATTTTGATGTTCAGGGATCACTGAAGAATATTACGATCACCTATTTTGTTGCACTGCAAGATATTCTTGATATTTTAATTGGCTTTGGCTTTATAGACATTTTAGCAGAGGAGAACTGGCAAAAGTGTTTGGTTGTCTTTTATGGTAGTCTGAATTTCTATATGTTCTGTTCTTTCCATACTAATATCCTCCATATTTTTCTTTTTTTTTTTTTTTTTTTTTTTTTTAGCTGAAATACGTTGATTATAACAAAACAACACCCCGCCTTGAATCAGGTCAAAAGTAGAAATGCTCTGTGTTAAATGCCGGACAATAGTATCGGCAGTTGTCTTAAAGACTTAGAAACACATGGATGTAAGTGACGGAGGAAGCAGTCTTCTTGCTGAATGTCTAAACTATAAATAGTTGAGTTTTACTTACTACTACTCATTTAAATAGTGTTTATTTCTAGAAAAGAGATGCAAAGTAACTAGCAAGTCCAGTGCTGGGAGCTATTGTACTTAAAGAATTGCTTCAGTCCTATTCAGAGTGCAGTGTGCTCTGTTTTTAATTATATTCTTGGTATATAAGGAATAGATTACCTTTCGTCCTCCCCTGCCCCAGAAAAAAGGAAGTTGGCAAGGGATCAGAGGTTGCCTAAAAAGGATGGTGTATCGGGTTTGAACCTTGGGGAGAGGGAGAAGGAAGAGGGAAATGAAACTAAACAGGTGTTCACTCAGACTTTCTAAGCTGTACTTGTTTGCTCCATTTTATTTTGCAGAACGCACTTCTGCCTGCAGGCTTCCGACAGAAAGACCAGACTGCTAAAAAGGCTTCAGGTCCCTTTGACAGGGAACGACTCCTTGCATATTTGGAGAAGCAGGCTCTTGAGCACAAAGACAGGGAAGACTATGTGCCTTTTACAAGAGAAAAGAAAGGTAACACCACCCTTTCCGATGTAGGTGGTTACAAAATCTCTGAAGTGGACTAGCCAGAACTACTG
>VYZW01007466.1:2264-14835 GCA_013401315.1 Balaeniceps rex | reverse complement strand
TGAAGTTAAGTGTTATTGACTAATATGATGAAAGTATTCTGATCTCTTTTAGGGTGAATACACATAAGCTCTGTTGTCTTTTGTGTACCTTTTATTTTAACAGAGGCAGCAGCTGGGCACAGTTGCAGAAGTAGAAATTGCCAAGATGCTTGAAGAAAACACCAAGATCCTCAAATTTGGATACCATTTCACACAACAGGGACCTCGAGCCAGGGCAGCTGCAGCTATCACAAAAAATAATGATTTGGGTAAGACCTGTCAGTAGTGAGTGACTATTAAATGAATGTGTGTGTGGCACAGGTTTTAAAGGTGTCTGGGTTTTCTGCTTTTCTGTTGACATAACCAGGATAGCAAAATATGAGTAGATCAGTTTCAAATTTCTCCTGTGCTTTACTCCTTCTCTTCTGTTGCTGCTTGATGTTCTCCTTTTATTTTGCTGCAGTGTGTTCAGGTGTGAGTTGAGGATTTTTAGCATAGTCTAGAACAAGAACATTCAAATTCCACATGAGTTGTGGCAAAGGGATGGACAATAATAGTTTTGATTGTTCAGTTTTATTCAGTTAAGATTCATTGTTTCTTTGAAAGCAGTACTTGAAATTAATAGTGCAGGATGCCCTCTTCGATGCCAGTACACCCAGTCTCATTTGGATTGCTTGAGCAAGGAAACTGAACGTACTGTCATGTGCAGAGGCTGGGACTGGGTCATCTCTTCCCCTATGGTTCTGTTCATGCACAGGTACCTTCCCTGCCTCTCTTAAAGGTAGCTGGTAGCAGTGGCATCTTTATTTGGTGCAGTAAGTTTTGTTGGAGCTCATCTGTTAGAATCCTAATTAAACGGACCAGCAGAAAATTGGTTAATAATACAGCACATGAATGGAAATTGTTTGTATAATAATGTCAAATACTTGAAGCTCTCAACTACAACAAGATAATGCAGCCCATCTATTCAAATAGGATTACATTTTAAAACTCCATTTAATTAAACTTTTTGGCTTTAGATGCTTTGTGGTAAGGATTACACATCTCATCAGCATGAGAACAGGCCAGGCAGTTCAGCAGTAGTAGTAGTTCAGGAATACATTAGGGGGAATGACATAGGAAATTGGAATGTGGTTTAGAGATCTGCTTCCCCTCTGAGTAAAGTTTAAAGTGGAGGAGAGCAACTCTGAAAGAGATGCAGGAGAAGTAACAGAATAGAGCATAGAGAGAGAAGAAAGGCACTGCATAACTGTTTCTCAAAATAGATTCTAAACCAGTTATTTTTTCGTCATAATGCTTCAGGTGTCTCTCTACTTTCTTTTAAGGTTTCTCTTTTCACTAGTTTTCATTTTAGTGTTTGAACTGTTGGAAATCTATGTTTCTATTGATATCTTGCCTTTTTTTCTTTGCTTTCTTAGTCTGGAGCATGCGAGTAAAAGTTTCTGCCAATACCTTTTCATCTCTCCAGCCCTGAAGCTACAGAGACAGGTTACTCTGAATACCCGGTTGGGTATTGAGCACTGAAAACTGAGATGTTCAAAGTCTCTTATTTCTGTCTTTGTACGTTTCTTCAAAAAAAATAGTCTGCATCTTCTTTCTCCCTTGTTTACACTGTGCGGTACTACTACCTTTTCTTTGTCTGAAACTATGTACATGTTGCTTTTAACTGCATGATTGGAGAAGTCTAAGGTTGGAAACTCTTCCATCTGTTCTTGCAATTTGATGAAAGCAGGTATGCATAACTTCTGTCACTGATGAAAACAATTTGGATTCAAATGGAGATAAGTCTATGGGTTACTCTCAAAGTGAGCAATACATTGGCTTTGTAAAGAGTAAAATTCTAGTGTGATTCTGTTCTGATTGTTTCTTTAGACTGTATTTAAAGCATTTCTTGAGACAGGAAGAGGGAGGGGAAACAAAACAGTTTCCCTCTGTTATTTTGATCTGAAGGGAAAGAAGATCAACTCAAATTGCAAATATCTGTAAAACTACATAATTTCCAATGAGTGGATCTGAGAACAGAATCACTTTCTTAAATAGATGTGCTTGCTCCTCTTTTTTAAACAAAATGGAGATGCCCTATATAATTTCTAAGACCCTTAGCCTCATTTGTTACGTCTGCACAGAAAAGGAAAACACAATTTGATAGGGGAAAAAGAAAATATCAACTAAAAATACTGCAAATATTGAGCAAAACTCCAGTCATTCAGTCAGTCTTGCATATTCTTAAGTCTAAACAGCATGCGAGCTTTTAGTGATTTTATTCACAAATTTTTGTTGCTCTTGCATATTCTGACAATCAAATATTTTTTATTAATAAATTGAATGGTTTAAGCTATTGAATGTAACATCTTTTTTTTTTTTTTTTTGCAAAGTGTATAAATCATACTAGATGTGCTGTGAAACTCTTGTACCATTTCTTTTGAAGCCATGTAAACTTAATTCTCCACCATTAGAAAACTGCAATGTAAAAAAAGAGTACTGGCTAAATCTGCTTACCAAACATAAAATGATTAATGTTTCCCACAAGTCTCTCCTCACAAATATTTGAAGCTGTTCATGAATAACACAATAAGCACTGCTAAAGCATAAGCTTAAAATGATGGAAAATATTAAGTGTTAATTACCGTAAGTTGTACTATGTGAAACTTTATGCGGCAAAGTAACTGTTGATGTTGTAGAAATACGAAAAGTAGTTACAGTGATAAAATAGTAAAACTTTTTTTTTTCTCTCTTGTTACAGTTCGCAAGAGAAGGGTTGAAGGAGACAACTAGCAGATCTTGTCAAAACTGTGTGGAGATTTCAAGGGTCGTCAAGGCACGCTCATCACCGGGGGCTTTGGCAAACTTGGACTACGCTTACCTGGGTTAGAAGGGAAAAGACTGGAAACCCCATTCCTTTTAAAGCAAAGCTATGTTAATAATCTGCTGGTATGCATCACATTTTTCAGATTGAGACACAGTAACTGCACCAGTCTCTGTACCATAGTTTTTGTTTGTTTTTTTTTTTAAGAACTTTTTTGTATTTCAAGATTTTGGCTGTGCTTTCTACTAAAAATGTAATTGCAAATCAATGGTATAATTGTCTGTAGTCAAAGAATGGGACATTGAAGATCATTGGGCAGATAATGACCCAATTGAAATGTTTGTTAGAAGATCTCGGGGTGCTTATTTACGAGGAGGGGTGTGTATATTCTTGAAAATGATGCGTTAGTGATAAAGGATTCTTCACACAACAGTTGGATTCATTGTGTAGAGCTGTTCAGTCTTGTTCATATGCACTGAAGAGAAACCTTTCACAGCTATCTTATTTGTAATTCTACTTTTTTATTTTTTATTAGTTCTTGATACTGTGATTAAGTATAAGGACATCCCTTTAAACCAAACAAAAATAAATACTAAGAACTTCTCCCAAGAGATTTGAGGGACTAATAAAAAAGTGGAAGCCATGCAAAAAAAAAAAAAAAGTAGAAGCCTTGCAAAATGACAGTTCTTCTATTACACCGAAATCCTTAAAGTCTTTTCCAAAAGGTCCCGTAACTGTATCTTGCTCTGTATCTAAACTGGATATGTTTTTAGACCGTGTGTTCATCAGCATTATTTAGTTTATATTCTTTGTTTAAAAATCCTTATCTACATTCATAAGTATCAATATGTCTAGAAGTAGTGGACACGCATTTGTTAAATTCTGCATAATTCTGTACAGGAAAGGGAGCCTCAACTGTAAAACCACAGTCCTAAGTTGCTGGCAAATGGAAACATCCTTTTTTTCAAGCTGTTGTATTAAGCTATTAGTACTTCATACAAATCTATCATTTTTTAATAAGGCAATGAAGTAACACTTTTCAGAAAGGATTATTCTATTCTACTTATGTCTTGATGTTGAAACACTACATAAGACATGCAGAAATTAACCCATATGCAGTGTCAAATCTGTATGGTGTAGTGATTATTAAAGTATTTAAAGTTCTATAAGCAAACTAATAAGGCAACAAGAATCACTTCAACTTCTGTACATAATCACAGTAGACTTTGAAATAATATGAAAATTTAGAGGCTTTTTGGTGTAGGTCTGTTTGGACTGTACTGTACTAGTTTGCTCAGTGTTGTCATGAGATAAACTCACAAAAATGTTCTAAAGGACTGTTCAGCTATATTTATAGCAACAGTGAATTCAACTGACAACTGTTTTCAACAAAGGATCATAATACGGTGAGCAATAGAAAACATATTGGACTGAGATTTTTGCATCAGGTTGTATATACTATAAAAACTTAACAGAGCAACTCTCTGACACTGTGCCCATGTTGTAATTTGCTGCAAATCTTGTTTTGGATCTTTAAAGACAGACTGTATTCCGGAGGTGACTTTGAATTTTACTGCAACTGTACAAAGAATTTTAAACTATAGTGCCTTCAATAAGGATGTATATAACTGGGTTATACTTGTGGAAGAACATTTTTTTTCCTATTTCAAAATCAGCCTTTTATTATAATTACAAATAAATGTGTGCTCTGAAAAGCAAGTCAGAATTAATTCTGTTAAAACCAAAGACTATACATACTATAACTTTGAAACAACTAGAAGTGATCTGACTAGTAACAAAAAGGGCTTTTTTTGGTTTTGGCTTTTGTAAATTTTCAAGAACTTCAAAATCTAAAAGATTTTGAAATTGAAGTTCTTATTAGTATGCATAAAGTCACAAGCTAAGTGTCTTTTTACAGACAGTGCTGTATAAACATGGCCAAAGCACGTGATGTGCCGAGTTGCCTAAAGCTGTACTTTACTTTTTATTTGCTAAGCACCATAATAATTTTGTGTCAAAAAACCAGGCTGTAATGTCTTCCTTCATTTGTTGAAGGGCTGCATGTTCATGGAATCTGTTCACGTATTGTGATTCTATGATGCTTTATTTTATCATTATCTAACAAGATTAGGCAGTTATCTCCTACTTGAAGATGAAGGAGAAAAATGGAAGGCTGGATTATGGAAATGATAGCCCAAATCCCTTCCTTACTTTATTAAATCAAGTTTAGCTGCTAATGATTTATATTCTGATCAAAGGCAGAGGCTTTTAAACTGCAACTCTCAGGTGTCCTGTCACAGATGATAGTAGTAGACCTTAATAATTGGTTTAGCTCTGTAGACAGCAACTAAGTATTTGACTGCTTGTTGGCACTTTTGGGACAGATATCTGATAGGCTGGGCATAGAAAACTAGGTTTTTTTCAGCGAGAAGGTGTTTGGCCCTCCAAATTGTTTTAAGACATTTGGCATGGTGCATGGAACAGTTACAACAATTGCTTTTGTGCCTACAATGTGTATCCTTTTTGGAACAAATGAAGGAATTCAGTCTGTAGCCAGGAATCATAAACAGTCTCAACAAGCGAAGTGAACACTCTGATGTAATGCTATCAAGTGCAGTGAGATCTTGTGTATGACTTCATTATTTTTGAGTGCAAAAGTGGTATTACTTTGATAACCAGCTACCATAAACACAAGGTCTTTTTTCCAAAAGAGGTGATGCTTTTTTCTTCTTGATTATCTTTCAGGCTTAATGCAGAAGTCAAATGACCACATATGTTGATTCTGTTGGTTCCAAGCTAAGCATGGAAACATAGCTATACTCCAAAGCAATTATCTATTTACTGTTGTATTTTAAAGAAATAGCCTCGTTCTCTCTACAGCTTGACTGTTTGTAAGCTACAAACGAGCAAGTGTTGAATTTAAATTTCCATTGAGGAAACATGAATTGAGTGTTTTAGCATATCAGCACTATATGCTGTCAGATTGTAAACCAGTAAAAGTTTTGGATGATTAAAGTACTGTATTCTTCTTGTGGTTTTGGGGGTGGGTTGGTTGGTTGGTTTGTTTAAATAGTACACTGACTTGCTTAAACTTGACCCATGCATTTATGTCAAACCATTGCTTTTTCTTCTCGGGTAGGAAAATGAGTGACCAAATGGCACTTCTGGAAGTAAAGGGCTACTGATGTGGAACTTGATTTTCACACAGCAGGCAGCAGAAAGATGTGTAAGGGCCCATAAAAGGAGTGACATCATACTGTCATGCCTGTTCAATCCATACAAGCAAGTAAAGAAGAAACGGGTGGGATGATGGGCTGCTTTGTGCAGCATTATTTCAGCCACGTTTTGCAATGGGAAGGTGTAAAGGCAAATAAATTATGCTCCCTTTTTTAGACACAGTGGACAAGTCTTCCACCTGTCTCAACTGAGTGTGCAGTGTCTCACCTCTAGAAAATGGGTGGGTTGAGCTTTTGTCCCCTTCAGTATCAATGTCAAAGAAACAGGAGCCAGGTCTAATAACAGCGTGGTCTGTAAGCACGGAACTGATGGAGAACTTGTATTTAAACTAGAAGTCCGTAGAGCAGGGTGACCTGTACTCAACAAGTGCTATCTATGAATTAATACTGTGTGTCAGCTGGCGGGGTGAGTGCCTACAGAGAGCATACCCTTAACTCATTTTTTGTTTTGCTGCCAGCCTCTGCTGCTGGCTGGCCTGCTCCAGGCCTCAGGGCACGCGCAGACAGCGTAGGCGTAGCTGTGACCAAATCCTCCTTCGCCGTTTTCTCACAACGCCGCTCTCTGGTTAACAAACGCTTCCCGGTTCCTCGGGGGGATCGCAGTCACCGCCTGGCCGGCTCTCGCCGACACGCGTTTATCACTGTCGGCAGGGCAGCCCGCTGTCATCGGTAATCGCCGTGGGGCGCGGCCCCTTTAAGAGCAGCCTCTTCCTCCGCCGCCTCCTCCCCCTTCCCGGGCTTAGCCGGCGGCGCCGTGCGGCGCCCCGTAGTTACGTCATTGAGCGGCGCCGGCGGTGTGGCCGTGGGCGCGCGGCCGTTGTGCGGCGGCGGCGGGGCCGTCCTGTGGCCATGGCCGACATGGAGGACCTCTTCGGCAGCGACGCCGACTCGGAGGCTGAGCAGAAAGGTGCGGGGGCGCCGCTCTCCCTTCCCGCCCCACAGGCGGGCCTGGCGCGGGCCGTGCCGCCCCCCCTGCCTCGTCCGCTCCCGCAGCCTCAGCCGCGGGGAAGGAGGGGAGGGGAGGGGAGGGGAGGGGGCGGGAAGGGAGCAGGCCTGCGGGAGGTGGGGCGGAGCGGGCGGGCGGTGCTGGACCTGAGGGGTCAGCGTACCTCCTCCTGGCAGCATCGCTGAGGCAGCGGGCGTTGCCCCGGGCCTCCTTTGCACACCTGCTTTCCTGGCCAAAAGGCAAAGGAAACGGCGCCCGCGTAGCTGCCCTCCGCTTAAAACCGCCTCTCTGCGGTAAGGGTGCTCTGGCTCCTGCAGGAGCGTGTGTGTCCCCGCTTACGGGCTCTGAAAGAAAGACCCTGGTCTCACGGCTGGGACTGCATGAAAAAGCAGTTTGTAGTGACTGTTTTCCGTCACCGCAGCCATGGAAAACTCGTGATGGCAAGGAAAAGCAAAGCGCACTTCTGAATTTGATGACGTTTAATCATGTGCTCGCTTAGAGCTGTTTGGATTTGAGATGGTGGAATCAAGGCGTGTTTCCTGAGTGCCCCTGGTTATCTGGAAGAGTTTTAGCTGTCATCAGCGTCTAAAGAAAAATGATGGAACACCTCCTGATTTAAGTCATTTGTGTATTTTTAAAATGCTTGTCTCAATTTCTGTAAATTATTTTTTCAAGGCAGATGTTCCTTTTTTTCCTGCTTGAAACTGTGCTCAACAACCTCAGCATTCAAGTGTAGCTCCATTGTAACAAACATGTCAGGGTACATAAGACAGCTAACTGGGATTAAAGAAATGATGACAGTTTTAGATTTGTAGGATCTTATAAGCCATATGTATGTATTTGCTTGTTTTAAGCATTCACTATTTCAAATTTTCTTTACTTTTGTATAATTGCTTATTCCTTGTACAACTTTAGAATCTTAGACGATAGCTTGTGGTTTGAAACTTTATGGGGCATCCATCATTTTTCACTGTGTCTTTCACTGGCTGTGCCTTTATTAGCAGACATTTTATTTTATTGTTCTAGATAACTGTTACAGTTATTTCTTAACAGTTCTCTGCAAGTTCTCTCTCTGGGTTTTGGGGTTTTTTTTGGAAATTTTTTTTAAAGCAATGCCCATCATCTTTTGTGCATCCTTGTAGGGACATTTGAACTCTTGAAAGGGTGATGTTTGTTTTGCAGATTCCGATTCTGGATCTGAATCTGATTCCGATCAGGAGAATGCTGGCTCTGGTAGTAATGCTTCTGGAAGCGACAGTGAGCAGGATGATGACAGGGAGGCAGTAAAACCTAGTAATAAGGAGTTGTTTGGAGACGACAGTGAGGATGAAGGGGCATCCCATCACACAGGGAGTGACAACCACTCTGAAAGATCCTACAATCGCTCTGAAGCTTCAGGGCATTCTGAGCATGAAGATAATGATCAGTCAGATGTGGACCAGCATAGTGTTTCAGAAGCTGCTCATGATGAGGAGGAGGATGATCGTGGGCATGGGTCAGATGAAGGCAGTCATCATTCAGAAGGAGATGGTTCTGAAAAAGCACATTCAGAGGATGAGAAGTGGGGCAAGGAGGACAAAAGTGATCAGTCAGACGATGAGGAGAGACAGCAGAACTCTGATGATGAGGAGAGACAGCAGAACTCTGACGATGAGGAGAAGGCGCAGAACTCTGATGAAGATGAAAGGCCACAGATGTCTGATGAGGAGGAAAGACTCCAGAACTCAGACGAGGAGAAAATGCAGAACTCCGATGATGAGGAGAGGCCACAGGTATCAGATGAGGAAAAAATGCAGAACTCGGATGACGATGAAAGGGCCCAGCATTCTGACGAGGAGAAGATGCAGAACTCTGATGATGACGAAAGGGCCCAGCACTCCGATGAGGAGGACCAAGAGCATAAATCTGGTAGGACTGGATACAGTGGTAATGATTTGCTTCTGGTTTGATCTCTCTTTATTGTTTCATTTATATTGGCCTGGAAAGATTCAGACTTCGATGTAAAGGCATTAATCATGTAGCTTTCAACTACAGTCATCTTTGTAATGTTTTTTCATGCAGCACTTTTAAATTCCTTTTCATCTGAATCAACTTATTAATACAAAGGAATTTTAAAATATGTGGAACAAAATTTTTAATTTGCTGAGAATAATTATTCTCCTTAGTAGAGTCTGCAAGGGGCAGTGATAGTGAAGATGAAGTTCTGCGAATGAAGCGAAAGAAACCAATTGCATCAGATTCAGAAGTGGACAGTGATACAGAAGGACAGAAAGGTAAATGGTGGCATTGTTTTGTGGGTTTTTGGTTCATTTAATACTCATCTTAAGCGTGCCATTCATCTGCTACAGAACTTTATAGAATTGATAGCGCTTGCTATACAGTGTAACTATAGTGCCATGGAGATACCAAAACAGCACAGCAAGAATTCTCTAGGGGGGAAGTACACACTGTATTTCTGCTGATTATCTCTAGTTAGCTGTATCAGTTTTTCAGTTTCCTCCATGAGAGACAGAGCTTTTCTTCTGCAAATGTTGGTTCACTCATTTTTACTGAAAGATGTTAAGAAATGGTGCCTCTAATCAGAGCGGCCCAGAGAAGCTATACTGTTTTTTTTGATGTTTAGCTGGCTGAGAAAGAGGTGTTGATTCTTCTGAGAAGTAAAACTTCCAAAATCCATAATGAAGTTGCTGTTTACGTATATTTAAGTTGTTTACTTGAGTAAAGGATGATCTTATACTCTTGATTCTTCTGTTGCCATTTTTCACCTAGGTTCTCTTATTTGATAGAGCCTTTCCAGGAAAACATACCTTGAATCCCTAGCTTAAAAATACAAGGGAAAACTGCTTTTCAGGATAAGAGAATAATGTGTGCTTCATAAACATTTGCAATTTTTAACGTTTGTAGGTGATTTTAAGTGGTAATGAAAGTGAAGGATGTGTTGATCTTTTTTTTTCTGTGAGTGTGCTTTCATGTAGGGGTGTGCATGCGCATATATATGTATTTTAAAATAGTAATTTTTTCTGCTTAAGAGCACGCAGATGTCATGGATCTGTTTGGAGGTGCAGATGACATTTCCTCAGGGAGTGATGGAGAAGACAAGCCACCAACGCCAGGACAGCCCATTGTGAGTAGGCTTGACTTTTGAAATGATTAACATGCCATTCCACTCTGGAACACTGATTGAGTTTGATAATATTTTAGCAAAAAAAAGACTAATGGCATTAAGTAAGCGTTACAGTTAATTTTGCCCTAGCTAAAAGAATTATTAAAGTTTTATACATAGCAATATCAGATGTATTCATTTATTTGCCTTCCCCCATCCCTGCTTCACTTTTTGTACTTGAAAGAAATATACTAAGTAGTTTTGATTGTCATCAAGTAAAATACAAAGTCATAGCTGTCTTTGGTACCTTTATACAGCTATTTGACAAATATTTCATTTTGGGTCTTGATGATAATACATAAAAATATATTTTATCTGGGAAAAGTCCCCCGTTTACTCTCCAGTGCTTAGCTGAAAACTGTATGTCAGCTCCTTTGCTATTTCCTTACTGTCTTTGGTCTCTTGAGTTTGCAGTGGTATTTGAAATCACTTTAAGTGGCATATGAAAATGCTGAATTGAATTGCTTTCACTGAAAATGTGCATAGCCAGATAGACTTTTTTCACTTATGCTCCTATTTGCCTTTTTTTCATTAGGATGAAAATGGACTGAGTCAAGAACAGCAGGAAGAAGAGCCTATTCCAGAGACTAGAATAGAGGTAGAAATACCAAAAGTAAATACAGACTTGGGTAATGATTTGTATTTTGTGAAGCTGCCCAACTTCCTTAGCGTGGAGCCCAGGTAATTCCACATTAAATACATGATTGATAAGTTTTTTTAGTGTTTCCCTGTATTGCTTTTGTTTTAGTAATACAATTAAATATGTTGGCCATATTTAAAATGGTTGACATTAAGTTACACACGTTTGGTTGTGATCGGTCAATTGTAATATCTATTGTTATGTAATCAAGTGCTGAGTAATTTTCTTAGGAGCTTGGGTTTCAGCTTGACTGAATAACTTTTTGTCTTTAAAAACCAAACAAATATGATTTAATTGAAAGCACATGCTATCAGCTGAATTTTAAACGTAGATTCAGGCTCTCAGAGATGTGAAAACCAAATGCACAGGATCTTTATGCACTTTGGAGTGGTAAAAACATAATTTTGAATTTTAGAATAAGCTCTCTTTTATTTGTGTGTGCTAAATCTACTATTTAACTATGAAGAGGCTGATTATTCATTTTCCTATTTACCTAACCCAAGCTAAAGAAATTTTCTGGAATTCGTAAGGAGAAACAAAATAAATTATTAGAGTTGTTTGTGATGTTAAATTTGGCCCTAAAGCCCACCTTCAGCACTTCTAGTAAATTGCTGTTAAATCCGTCTCTTCAAGTGTTTTGTTAAGCAACTTTATTGCATTGTTTAATAGGTGTCTTGTTAGCTGGCAGTGTAGCACTGTTTCTGTTATACATTAGTTAAGTCATTCTTCCTGGCTTTCATGCTGTAGACTGTTTCAGGAGAAAACTGTTAAGAATCCAGTTAGTGGCTGTAATCAGTGAGAGAAGTCCTGAGGATCTTCGGGGGTCAGACAGGACTGAAAATAGAATTGTACAGTAGCAGAGTCTGTTTATCACTTCCTTCCCTTGCAGCAGCCTGGAAACTATTAGGAGGGAGGCTAGGGAATGGCCTTCTCCCACTCACTCCCACCCCAGTTATCAAGTTTTTTGAAGGAAGAGAGGAAAAACAATCCCATCTTCCTTTCCTTTTGGTTGGTTTTGAGATTCAAATTAAAAAATGACAAAGATTGTGCTCCTAGAAAATCCCTAATTCACACATTTATAAGATGATAATTTTTCTTTTTATTTTCTCTGTATAATATCCTATATATTTTGTTCCAGACTTAACCCCAACCTCAGCATCCTGATACTAAGGAAACAGTCTTTTCTGAGGCAGACTTGCTTTCTTTAGCTAGAGCCATTTAGAGGGTCTGAATGTTAAAGTGGCTGTAATTGATGGTAGTGAAGACACTTGGGTAGGCCTCCCATGGTGTAGAATCAATGCAATAAATTACATTAGTGCAGAAATGGCTGTCTCACAGCTGCAGTGCCTACTGTTGTGTGCAGTGTATAATTTAAACCTTTCAAGCACCTGTTATTTGGCACAACTCTAGAATAATTTGGATAAATTTTTAGAAGAATAAAGACCGTGTTATATAATTTATTGCAGACCTTTTGATCCCCAGTATTATGAAGATGAATTTGAAGATGAGGAGATGCTTGATGAAGAGGGTAGAACTAGGTTAAAACTCAAGGTATCATGTTAATTTTCCTTTTCTCTTTTACACTCATCTAGCCACATTTCTTCAAAATCTGTTTCAGGTATTTCAGAATGGTGTTTTGAGTTATGGTTCAGATTATGAAAGTGTGGAGCAGTTCAGCACTGAGAAAAGTTCATCTATTTTAGTAATAAATGAAAAAGCCTGACAGCTGCATTTCACCTGTAAAAGCCCTACCTTTCACCTTCATTTCTTTGCATCATGCAGCAAATTATCTAGCCTTTCT
>VYZW01007462.1:5381-20879 GCA_013401315.1 Balaeniceps rex | reverse complement strand
GTGTAGAGACTAATGAGGTTGCTCCTCAGCCTCCTTTTCTCCAAACTAGACAAACCCAAAATCCTTAGCTGTTCCTCATAGGACATTCTTTCCAGCCCTTTAACCAACTTTGTTGCCCTCTTCTTGGCACATTCAAGGACCTTCACATCCTTCTTAATTTGTGGGGCCTGGAACTGCACACAGTACTCAAGGTGAGGCCCCATCAACGCTGAATACAGCAGGACAATTGCCTCCTCTGATTTACTGGTTATACTGTGTTTGATGCATCCCAGGATGCGGTTTGCCTTCTTGGCTGCCAGGGCACTCTGCTAACTCATATTGACCCTGATGTTGACCAGCATCCCCAGGTCCCTTTCTGCAGGGCTGCTCTCCAGCCACTCCTCTGCCGGTTTATACTTGTGCCCAGCATTATTCATTCCTAGGTGCAAGATCCGGCATTTGGACGTGTTAAATTTCATCCCATTAATCACTGCCCAATGTGCCAATCTATCTATATCCCACTGCAAGGCCTCTTGTCCCTCAAGAGAGTCAACAGCACCTCCCGGTTTGGTATCATCAGCAAACTTGCTAATGGTGCATTCAACTGCTGCATCCAGGTCGTTGATAAATATATTGAACAGAACTGTCCCTAGAGTTGAACCCTGAGGAATACCGCTGGTGACTGGTTGCCAGCCAGATGTAGCTCCATTCACTACAACACTTGGAGCTCCGCCTTTCAGATGGTTCTTCACCCAGCACACCATGAACCCGCTCATCCCACAGTTGGACAACTTGTCCAGAAGGATGCTGTGAGGGACAGTATCAAAAGCCCTACTAAAATCCAGAAAAAAATACATCCACCACCTTCCCTTCATCCACTAGGCTATGTGTTCAAATCAGAAAAGACTTGAGAAAAGGACTGACATCATAGAAGTGTCTTCAAATAAAATGTTACTGACATGGAAGCTCTCAGAAAAAGCTACTTGTACAAGTAATGTAGAATCATCAAAAAAGTTAGAATGGGCCAGACCTCTGTGGATTATTTATTCCAACCCTTTGCTCAAAGAAGGGCTAACTTTAAACTTAAATCAAGTTGCTTGGAACCTTGTTTAGCTAAACAAAAATCATCAAGATTGAACACACCTATGCAGCAAGGCAACCATCCCAAATGCCCTAACAATCTTCTGTTGCTTATTAGACCTTCAGCAAGTTCTGGCAGATAAAGGAAATTCAAGAATTCAAACCATGCCTGCTAAAGAAAATAATTTGGTATGTGCTCCTCTGTTCTATCATTGTTGCTAGGACAGTGAAAGTTAGAGGTCACAACACTGTATGAGCAGAAGCCACACCCCAGACCCTACCTAGCAGAGCAAAGCTGTCCACCATAGGATGAACGTTATGTGCTGAAAGGAAGGTCTTCAGTATTAGTCTGCAGTTCTCAGCAAGTCACAAGAAGTATCAAAGTTAATGCTTGAAAAACATTTAGGTCAAGATTAAGAGGAAAAACTCCTAGACTTTTTTGACAAAGTATTCGCTAGCAACCACTTGACTGGATCTGACACTTACCTTGATCTTGTGAGTCTAGAAATCACATCCGCATTGTCACAAAAGCCACAATCGTTCTAAATATTGAAGTTAATTTTTCTGTCCACTGTGTAATGGCTCAGAATTTCTGCATTTTGTAATCACTGTAATGAGTATAACTGTGCATGTAGGTCAATAACACCTGCTCATAATGAGAAATATACCAGAGGACTGTGTCTTAACTACCCAGCCTTTCACTGATACTTTACAACTCACCTATTATGTTTTCCTTGTATCTTTTTGAACCAAATTCTCTTTCAAAGCCATTTCTCCAACTGTTTAATTAGCAACCACGTAAAGTTAATTAATTAACTAGTTAGACGTGAGCCATCAGGGGAAGCTGGAATGAAAAAAAGGCTCTACTGTTACTTCACTTTCAAAAGAACAAAACCTGCTTCCTAAAAAATTTTTCAAATACCTTTTTCCTTCCTTTAGAAGTGTCTATGTGCACTGCTGAAGTTAAGGATCTACCAACTTTTCCATTATAAACCCATTTTGGAGCTCCTGTACCTTTTGAGCAGCTGAACCAATTCACCTCAAGTTGAAACAGCCTACAAGGTTTCAGCTCAAAGGATTTTTTTTTCCCCCAGAGAACACAGAGCAGGTAAAAAATTACTTCTGTAGGTATAGGGGTTTTTTTCTTTGTTTTTCTTACCATTCTAGAATTCAAAACCACTCTTACATTGTTCTTTTCAAAGACGACATTTTGCCACCCCGTAACATAAAGGAACTTAACATCTTGCCCTATTTGCAAAAAGAAAAGAAAATGCAATGGCTGTGCAGCTGGTGATACACCCTGAAATTCAGTAATTCTCTGTGAGCAGTAACTGTTCCTCTGCACATTTGATCGCACTGAAGAGCCATAGGGATCCATGAAGCACACACTGCATGTAGCACAGGAATGGGTGACACTAAGGCAGTTATCCTGAGATAGCATTTTTCAAGCAGAGACCAAGACAAATGAATACTGTAGGTATGATAACTGTTCATCACATAGTAGCTTCTACAACAGATGCTGGGTTTTTTTCAAAATAAGTAAATAAAATGAAAATATTTCTGGGAGGAAACATTTCTATAATGAAAAAGTGATCCACAGAGTGTAAGTGATTCTGCTTAAAACAGTCTGAACTTCCCCCTACCAATTTATGGTTCCAGTTCAGACAAGCCTGGAATCCAGAGTACATTTGTTATTCTTTGCAGCTACTCACTCTGTAAATACTGTTTCATGTCCCAGTGATTTTTCTTCTGGTTCTGTTGAATTTCAGTCTTCTCCGCTTTTGATTCTCTTCTGTATATTCATGACTTTCCTCACATCTGGCTAGCCCCATTTAAGTCACCAACAGAGGAGGAACAGGTTACATAGTCATTTTAGGAGTCGGACTCCAAGTAAGTTTTTTCTGAGACAGCTTCCTTTTGTGTCAATGCCAAATTTAGGCTTTCAAAAAAGGTAAGCACATATTTTTGCAGTTATCTCGTGTGAAGATACATTCTATGCTTTATTTCCTCTTTTTCCCACAAAAGCAGCCACAAAGTTTGTTAACATCTCAGAATGAGAAGAGGGAGCAGGGTGCATCAGCATATCCCAGGAAACAGTTTTTAATAGTATTTCTGTCTTACTATTGCCTTGCATGTGCTCCAGGGCAGATAATTTGCTCACTCAACAGTTTGGATTGTTCTCTGTAGCAAAAGGACAATATTCTCATTCCTGATAAATGACTCCAAGAGCTCCAAGGCAATATTCTGTGTTAATACCAAATGTTGCTATTTCTACTCAACTGGGTATATTTTTAAAGTGTTTTCTTGATGCATTTGCACATAATAAAGAAGCATTAAGGATGCAAAACATTTGACTGCAGATGTGCTACTTCAGTGTTGCTTTTTCTAGATGCATTCCTGTTTCCTCTCCCATGTTTCATCCACAGGGATGAAATGCAGCCTTAGAAAGGATGTCATAGGAAAGAGGAATCATCCAGTTCATGCAATCAGAGTCATTGGGTATCATACGGTAAGAGGATTTCAGAATTCAGAGTTTGATCTCAGTAAGAATAGTATGTATCCATTTATTTCACCAGAACCACACCAGGATTATACTTACAAAGAGTAGAATTTGATGATAGAACTTGAATTCTCCATAGACAAGAAAAGCAGGTTAGATTGATAAAAGCATTATTTAGATGTATGAGCTCTCATAAGAACAGGAACTTACCTGCCTTCACAGGTGTTACCCTTTGCAGACCTGACCCTATCTCCTATCCCAACAGTCTGACATAGATGAGGTTGCATGGGGATGCATTCTTCCACCTTGCTCATATAACATCCTGTGCAAGAATCAAGCACATTTACAATTCATCTGTAGAGGATTATAGAATCATAGAATCATTTAGGCTGGAAAAGACCTCTAAGATCGTCAGGTCCAACCGTAAACCTAACGCTGCCAAGTCCACCACTAAACCATGTCCCTAAGCACCACATCTACATGTCTTTTAAATACCTCCAGGGATGGGGACTCGAACACTCCTTGGGCAGCCTGTTCCAATGCTTGACAACCCTTCCTGTAATGAAGTTTTTCCTAATATCCAATCTAAACCTCCCCTGGTGCAACTTGAGGACATTTCCTCTTGTTCTATCACTTCTTACTTGGGAGAAGAGACCAACACCCACCTTGCTACAGCCTCCTTTCAGGTAGTTGTAGAGAGCGATAAGGTCTCCCCTCAGCCTCCTTTTCTCCAGGCTAAACAGCCCCAGGTCCCTCAGCCGCTCCTCATAAGACTTGTGCTCCAGACCCTTCACCAGCTTTGTTGACCTTCTTTGGACACGCTCCAGCACCTCAGTGTCTTTCTTGTAGTGAGGGGCCAAAAACTGAACACAGTACTCAAGGTGCGGCCTCACCAGTGCCGAGTACAGGGGAACGATCACTTCCCTGGTCCTGCTGGCCACCCTATTCCTGATACAAGCCAGGATGCTATTGGCTGCCTTGGCCACCTGGGCACACTGCTGGCTCATATTCAGCCGGCTGTTAACCAGCACCCCCAGGTCCTCTTCCACCAGGCATCTTTCCAGCCACTCTTCCCCAAGCCTGTAGTGTTGCATGGGGTTGTTATGACCCAGGTGCAGGACCTGGCACTTTGCCTCGTTGAACCTCATACAACTGGCCTCGGCCTATCGATCCAGCCTGTCCAGATCTCTCTGTAGAGCCTTCCTACCCTCAAGCAAATCAACACTTCCACCCAACTTGGTCTCATCTGTAGACTGACTGAGGGTGCACTCGATCCTCTCGTCCAGATCATTGATAAAGATGTTGAACAAGGCTGGCCCCAAAACTGAGCCCTGGGGAACACCACTCGTGACTGGCCTCCAACCCCACCACAACTCTTTGGGCCTGGCCATTCAGCCAGTTTTTTACCCAGCAAAGTGTATGCCCGTCCAAGCCATGAGCAGCCAGTTTCTCCAGGAGAATGCTGTGGGAGACAGTGTCAAAGGCTTTACTAAAGTCTAGGTAGATAACATCCACAGTCTTTCCTTCATCCACTGAGTGGGTCACCTTGTCATAGAAAGAGATCAGGTTAGTCAAGCAGGACCTGTCTTTCATAAACCCATGCTGACTGGGCCTGATCACCTGGTTGTCCTGTACTTGCCGTGTGATGGCACTCAGGATGATCTGCTCCATAACCTTCCCCGGCACTGAGGTCAGACTGACAGCCCTGTAGTTCCCCGGATCCTCCTTCTGGCCCTTCTTGTAGATTTGCATCCCATTTGCTAACTTCCGGTCAACTGGGACCTCCCAGGTTAGCCAGGACTGTTGATAAATGATGGAAAGTGGCTTGGTGAACACTTCTGCCACCTCCCTCAGTACCCTTGGGTGGATCCTATCCCACCCCATAGATTTGTGAGTGTCTAAGTGGTGTAGCAGGTTACTAACCATTTCCCCTTGGATTATGGGGGCTTCATTCTGCTCCTTGTCCTTGTATTCCACCTCAGGGGGCTGGGTACCCCAAGAACAACTGGTCTGACTATTAAAGACTGAAGCAAAGAAGGCATTAAGTACCTCAGCCTTTTCCTCATCCTTTGTCACTGTTTCCCCCTGCATCCAATAAAAGATGGAGATTCTCCTTAGCCCTCCTTTTGTTGCTGATGTATTTATAGAAACATTTTTTATTGTCTTTTACTGCAGTAGCCAGATTAAGTTCCAGTTGGGCTTTAGCCCTTCTGATTTTCTCCCTGCATAACCTCACAATATCCTTGTAGTCTTCCTGAGTTGCCTGCCCCTTCTTCCAAAGGTCATAAACTGTCTTTTTTTTCCTGTGTTCCAGCCAAAGCTCTCTGCTCAGCCAGGCCGGTCTTCTTCCCCACTGGCTCGTCTTTCAGCACATGGGGACAGCCTGCTCTTATGCCTTTAAGATTTCCTTCTTGAAGAACGTCCAGCCTTCCTGGACTCCTTTGCCCTTCAGGACTGCCTCCCAAGGGACTCTGTCAACCAGGCCCCTAAACAGGCCAAAGCGTGCCCTCCAGAAGTCCAAGGTGGCAGTTCTGCTGATCCCCCTCCTTACTTCTCCAAGAATCGAAAACTCTATCATTTTGTGATCGCTGTGCCCAAGACGGCCTCCAACCATCACATCATCCACAAGTCCTTCTCTGTTTGTAAACAACAGGTCTAGCAGGGCACCTTCCCTAGTTGTCTCACTCACCAGCTGTGTCAGGAAATTATCGTCAGGAACCTCCTAGACTGTTTCCTCTCCACTGTATTATATTTGCAGCAGACGGCTGGTAAGTTGACATCTCCCATGAGAGCAAGAGCTAGCGATTGTGAGGCTTCTCCCAGCTGCTTATAGAATATTTTGTCTGCCTCTTCATCCTGGTTGGGTGGTCTATAACAGACTGCCACCATGATATCTGACTTCTTGGCCTTCCCCCTCATTCTTACCCATAAACACTCAACCCTATTGTGGCCATCATCAAGCTCTGGACAATCAAAATCTTCCCTAACATACAAGGCTACCCCACTGCCTCTCCTTCTTTGCCTATCCCTTCTGAAGAGTTTACAGCCATCCATTGCAGCACTCCAGTTGTGCGAGTCATCCCACCATGTTTCTGTGATGGCAACTATATCATAGTTTTCCAGCTGTACAATGGCTTCCAGCTCCTCCTGTTTGTTGCTCATGCTGCTTGCATTGGTGTAGATGCACTTCAGTTGGGTTATTGATCCTGCCACCTTTTTGGGACAAGAAGCCCTAATTCCTACATGACCATTCTCAGGCATTTCCATGGTTTCTAACACATCCATATCCCTTGCACCTTTGCTGTTGCATGGATCCTCATCCCCTACCTCCACTGAGATGACAGACCAAAGGGATTGAATTCATCCAGCAGAAGAGAAGGTTAGATAGGCAGGGAAGTTACTAATCTCTGTCACTGCAACTGGCTGTTCCAAGGTATTTCCAATTCTCTTAGCCTATCTTCTACAAGCTGTTTCTGTTATGGCAAAGTGGCAGACAGTAGAGGACACACCATTATCTTAGCCACCATGGTTTGAAATAGCTGAAACTTGGGCATACATGCAGTTCTTTACTGTTTCTATGATGTGGATGGAACCTCTGGCAGAAGGTAAGAGTGGATAGATAGAAAGTCTGTTATGGGATGGCAATATTACACTCTTTGTAGGCAACCAAAACCCTTATGTGATCCATGCAAAAACTCAGATACACAATGTCCTAAGAAAGGAAGAGAAGACAAAGAAAGATAACACCATGGCCCCATATTTGCCCACTCATACTGGATGACTGGCATTGGCTTGTAAAGCAGGAGTGGAGTACAGTGGAGATTAAGGAGAACCTATTAATCATGATGTTAATCATGTTGAGAAGTTTTTTGAGAGAATTGCTCTAAACAAGGAGACCACACTAATTAGCAAGTAGGTTAGCCCAAAACAGATAACTCTCAGATCCATCTTTTTCTGTAAATCAAAGTCCTTTACTATTATCTGTCAAGTGCAATTACTTTGTGTTACAGTGCAAATCCATAGTTTAGCTTCACTCCAGCACTCACCACCCCAGAGCCTGTGTTATTATGTGCATGCTGTGATACAGTTGTGTGGCTGTTCATCCCACGTTTGAATCAGAGTTATGTCTTTGACAGGTAATACTAAAAAAAAGTATTAAAACGTAAGTGCTATTCAACTTATTCAATACTATTTTTTCTCCTGGAAATTGAACAGTTTTCCTATGAGGTTTTTAGATTACATATAGTTCAAAACTTTTAGTTGGACTTTAAGGGGGGAATAATCTTAAATGTTACTCTAGCTAGTTTTCTACACTAGTTCTTCAAGACATTTGGGAGCACCTTAACAAGTAGATCCTATTGGCATTTGAGGATTGTGGTGAATGAGAACTTTGCATATCACAGCTTCATAAATTCTGTCAAAGCAACTCAATACCAGTAAGTGCATGCACTCTCAGTCTGCTCCAAATGAAGGTACTTTAGCTTACCTTAAACCTCCATGTAAGAGCCAGTATTTTGCAACGCTGAGCCCTTAGCCTCTGTCCAAGGTACAAAAAGATACAACCCACTAGGGCCCTCTGCTTTCATGCTTGGATTTTTTTCCCCTCAAGAACATCCTTTGAAACAACCCATTTTATCGTCTCCTTTCTTCCCACTAAACTAAATTCAGGGTAACTCACTTTCAGCTAAAACTGTATTTAATTCATAGTCCTGTGTCTGAAGTAACACAGCCAGGCATGAAGAGGTTCTCAGCTCTTCACACAAGGTGCCCTTGGGACCCCTCACAGACTACAGTTGTGTGATTGTATGCTTCCCACAAATATGAGCCCTAGAGAAGTAAAAACAGAACTTTTTGTTCATTACAAAATAAATAAATACGACTGATTGAAGTTTTACCATTGGAAATCCAGAGCTGATTCTGGGTGCAGAAGAGGGTTGGAATTGGAAACTCATCACAGATAAGAAAGTAGAATATGGTGATTTCCACATTTCATCTCTTGAGAGCTTGTCAAAATAAACATATTCAGAGACCGCATGCAGATGCTCTCGTCATTTTAGGCATTGTGCACAACCACATGAAAAAGGGATTAGCACAACAGAAATAAACAGGCCTTTTCTTAGTTCTTTCAAAGACATAGCGGAAGGGAGGAGAAGAATCTCTCTCCTAATTAGAAGAGAAACAAATGAAGAAAAAATTACTGGACTGGAAAAAATAAAAGAATAAAAGCAGAAAGCACACTCAAACTTTCTACTGAACTTTTAAAAAAGAATCACACTGAAGGAATATATGTAGTAGATATTCTTAAAGATAAGTCCAATTTTTCTTCACTCAAGGGAGAAAAATTTTTTTCTATGTCTATGCCAGCATCAATGCTAAGACATAAGTTATATGTTCAAGCAATCATTTCTTTTTCAGTCTTAGATAAAGAACTTTATTACTTCTGTGCTTGGCTGATGTCTGTAGGTTATTTTGACGAAAGAGAATAATTTCTGAGGATATATAAGATAACTCCAGCATATTACAAACTGTACTAAACACGTTTTTAGTATCTTGACACTATCAGTGATATGTATCTCCATACCACATCTCATATTAACGTTCACTATTAAAAAATACATTTATACTTTCAGAAATAATTCCTTGTGGTCTTTGTTCCTTTGCTTAGCTGAGAGAATTTGGGATCAATTATAACAGAGGTAGCCAAATACTGGTTCCTGGCCTTCTCAATATTTCTAAGCAGAGAACATAGCTGTCCTGTGCCAGGCAGTGGAAGAAAGTGTGCCAAAGCAGTGCAACTTCAACATCTCTGGGTCACTTTGGGTGTGGCTGCACATCAAGAGCCATCCTGCCTCTCCTTCAATGGAGCAATGAGAGTCCCCCAGGAACCACTGGATCTCCTGCTTGAAAGCTATGCTGGAGATGCTAAATTCCTTGGCTTTCCAAATTATACAGTACACGTATATTGCTTTCAGTGGTATTAAGTTCTTGGCTAATGGAGTCAGAAAAAGGGATTATACCACAAGACTTCTGACTTACATTCCTTTAAAATAGTCTGTAAGAGAGAATAGTTGTATAATGTTACAGCTGAGATTTTCCAAAATGTGTAGGTGCCCCCGTAGCACTGGTCTACATTCACAAACCTTTTAGAAGTTTGCACTCTTTTGAGAGTAACAGAAGGAGCCTTCCTTAACGCCTTTGTAAATTAAGGCCCTACATCACATCAAATTTTAATTAACTGTAGGATCCTCTCTTTTCTAAGGACTTTTAAAAATCCTTGCCATTTTTCCATAACACCATAGATAATCATAAAGTAAGGTCCTGTTATTAGAGTATAAAACTTATTTGATAACCTTCATTCATGAAGGCCCATTGAAATCAATGCAGTATCTCTGAAATCCATGCTTCACCATTTATTATAGATTTGTGTATGTATAAAAGCTAAAATATAATTGGATATCTTGTAGATCATAGGTCATTATATTTCACTCAGCTACCCCTGCTTTTGCCCTTACTGAGTTATGCTTGACTGAAACACACTTTCTGGAAAGACATCCATCCTTGAGATGACACCATGGAGAACCTAATATTTCCTTCAGCAGCATGCTGCAGTGCTTAATATCAATGTTTTGAATATTTTTAGGTGTTTGTTTTCTTTGTGTATTTGGCTTCAGCTTTCATATATTGATTGTCTTCTCCTATAGTACGCTCTTTTGATCTCAGGTTTTGGTCTTTTTATTGTTTTTTTTTTCATATGTCTCTAAGTCATCAGTAAACATTGCAAGCAAGTTGCCTCTCCGACACTTTTTTAATAAGTCAAACTGATTGAAGTCTTCGAGCCTTTCCTTGCAGATCATTTCTTCCCACTGATCGTTTCTGTGGTTTTTTTCCCTCCACACTCTTCAGTTTCCAACTTCACCTGGAAGATCTGGAGACCAGAACACTGTGAAATACAGACATTAATCCATATATTGGAATGCAGCCAATTGTTTTAATTCTATTTATTGCTTAACCTGTTTTCACATGTAGGATCTCCTAATGCCTTTTTTGTCATAATATTAAGAAGACCCCATGAAAAGATTTTTCAGAAATGGATTCCTCAGATTAGATATTTAAATTCATACCCACTAGTTTAATCTGGTTTTAACTGAGACCTTTTCAGCTTAATGTCTGTGTTCAGGAATTCTATATTTAATATGTACTTATGAACATCTTGACTTAAATGATTGCTTATTTTTCAGAGTCTCCCTTTTGATCGACTCCTGCATGATGCGATAGTCTCCTTTACAGTAGTGATTTCAGAGGAGCTGTCACTTCATGTAAAATGAAACTCAAATACTCCTAAACATTCTTAAACATATGTTAATGATACTTGATTTATTATTAATGCAGACTCCAGTGGAAGAAGCAGGATCAGTGCATTAACCCTATTCTATTGATAAAAATGGACCAAAGGCAGTCAATCTCACTTCAGTGATGTGGCCCTTTAAGCTTCCCAGGGTCCTGGATCATACAAAAACTCAGGGCTAAGCAAAGATATATGTAAGGAGATAGGAAATGGTCCTGGGATCTAATTAGTGTTTTTAATAAGCTTGTATCAAAGCTTTGTCTGTCTCTACTGAACTTTACAAGTTTTGCAGTGTGAGAAGGTCTCCATTTCTCAAGGAAACCTAGACAAACTCTGAGCAAGTTCTTTTCCTTTGTTGCAAGGAAAACCACATGGACCCAGCCCCAAACAGCCAGCTCAGAGGAGCTGGTTAAAGCCATCAGCCTCCCTGGGCTTGCAGGACAGAAAGCCAGGACTGCCTGCGTTGAGAAGCAGGCTGGCCAAATCAGCCTACACACTCAAAAGAGAAACCTGCAATGGAAGTTGTAGCTGGATGCCTTATCTCCCAAAACAGGACCAAGGAACCAAACCCACACAGACAGGGAAGCTTGTGCAAGTATCATGTTATCCAAGTAACTCACTGTAAAGTTCTAGTGCAAAACTGGCAGTAGGGGTGTCTGGGGAGCCCCCTCACACTCCCAGGGTTGAGTTCATAAGGCAACTCTCACCAGTGAGAAGTGAGAGACATTTTTAATAAGTAATTGGGGTGGAGGGGAGAAAACATCCTGAAAATCCCCTGCCATTTGCCTCTTACATGTACAGAAAGTCCAGAGGCTGAACTTTGCTAGTACTAAAGCAGAATTCAAACATTTTTATGGAAATGCTCTGACTTTATCCCCCTTCATAAAACTGGGCATCAATGCCATGAAACACTGGCTGTTTGCCCCCCTGCTGCCCCTGCCAGTGTTTTTCCAGGTTCCAGGGTTAGTGTGTCATGAAATGCCCTGCCATCCCAGGGGCCACAAAGGGATCAAAATGCTCCCTCACACAGAGTTACCCTTTAGCTGTAAGTGTATTTGTCTTATAGTTTGACCAGACCTTGCTAGATCAATAGGACTAGGCTTTGCCTCATGGGGAAATATGTATGCCTTTATCTGTGGCTGAATGTTTTTTGAGTATTTCTAGGCTTATTTAGCTCTTCAGTTGGACACAAAGTACCATGTCAAAAAGATGACAAATATTTGAAAGCAAACTCTGTACTTTCATCACAGACTTTCTGCTCTAAGCTTCAATTTGTGAGACTTGTGGCTCCTTAACTGTATACACATAAGGAAAAATTTTGACCTCTGTCCTTCCTCGTAACTATATTAAAAGGCAAAAAGCTTTTCCTTTTTTATCCTGAGGAAGTTTTCCTTCCCTTTGAAGATACTCCATCAACATAAAATTTTCTTACATCAATGGTTCAATATATTTTCACATAAACATACTTCATTTTGTTTCCATGTCAATCTAAAGGGAGTAAGGATGGAACAGTTGGAAGCTGATTTTAATAAATTAATAATAATGATTCTATCTTGTTTAAGCTTCTACATGTGCTACTTGGTATAGAATAACCTCAGGCTAAAAAAGTCTTCAATGAAACCCTTCAAAAAGGAACATGGATTTGAATTTAACAATGAGAAACTTTATATTTACACCATGGCAGATAAAAAAGATGCTATCTGTAACGTGAAAGCTTTAAAAAACATTAAGCCTAAAGTAAACAAAGAGAAGTACAAACAAGTGTTCAGCAACTACATTGGAATTTGCAACAAATGACAGTAATCAAAGAAACATCCATTCAGACCGTTTGAGGACTGTAACACTGACTATTCCCTCTGCATTTGAAAATGGTTTTGGCCCTGAGATCCCAGGGTTCCTGTCCCGGTGAATTTCTCGTACAGGAAACCTAAGGGCAGAGATTTCTCTTTTTCAAGTCAAGGAATGAGGGAAGAATGCGCTTGATGAGTTAAATTCCACTTTCCCCCATCATCTGTGTGTGTGTAGAAAATTTACAATGATAACGTGAGAAAAAAACAGATCTTGTGGGACCTAAAGGTTGGCACAATGATGAATATGGGAAAAGTCTCCTTATCCTTAAAAACGAGAAGTGACATCTCAAAATATATGATGCCTGGGTAGTATTAGCTAAGATTCCAGGGATAGAAAGGAAATCTGTCTGTAAAGGCCAATGGTGGCAAAGTTACACCAAAATGTCATGATGTTCAGGATCTAACCCACAGCCTGGCCAGGGCTTCTAGCACCCCTGAGGTTGGACTGCAATCTCAACTTCCTTTGTGTCCTACTTCAAATCCTCCTTTTCCTAAACCAGACAATTTCAGAGTTCTTAGAAGGTCATATCTATGTGTTTGTTTGGCTCAATAAGAATGTCTCCATCCATACTTCTGTGTACAAGCTACACATTGACTCTTTTTAATATGGAGTTAATGTTGAAGTTAGAATAAAGCAAGACCTCAGATGTTTTTTACCCCTTGACCACTGTAACAAGGATAATTTGTTTATTGTGTTCTATGGGTGCTTTCAGCAGTAAGTGAAGTTGTTTCAGCCTTAATAGGCAGTTGGGTTGGAGAGTATTTTCTACAGCTACAATAAAAAAGCTAAAATTAAAACCTCACAAGGGCAGCTCACTCAGCAAAGGGGAAGTCTTTTACTGCTCAACAGTGACACCTCTTGATATTCAGCAGAATATTACTGATAACCTTCAAAGATAATTTAATGCAGTCTGCAGGACAGGGTACTGCAGGCAGTGCAGTGTCTCCCAAAGGAAATGTTTTTCTTTCTTGGTTTGTTCAGGAAAAACCAGCTCAGCACCTAACCTATTGTTCCAATATGAGAGGCTCAGGAAATGAAAAAGTTTATAGGGAAACAGCTCAGAACATTGAATCTGTATCCTCAGAAAATGCCAGTATTTTGATATAGGCTTTTGTCATGAAATTGGAAAGTTTTAAAATTGTCACAAAAAGAAAAGAACTGAAAAAAACATTTTATCAGCTTTGAGCTTTTCTTCTGAAATGTTAATATTTTGAACATGAATGTTGAAATCGATATCTCCCCTGAAAATTTTTTATTCATTCAAACCCCACTTTTTGTCAGAATTTTTTATTATCAAACTTTTCATACGCATAGCTTCTATGAAGAGCTATACTCAAATGTCAGCAAAGAATCTGACTACCTGCATATTCAGTTAAATAGAATTTGTAACAGTCACAATTCCATTTATTAACTCTTCAAAGTGCTACTATACTGCAAATGAGAATTCAGGTTTAAAAAAATGTGAAAGAACTGAAAGACAGAACTAAGAGGAAACCAAGCCTTTAACAAGTATCCTTCCAGCAGGATATGGAATATGGCTTACCTTTCTGGTAGCTGGGTTAGCTAGCTATGAGACTGTATTTGGGACCCAGCCATGAAAAGTTTAAATAATCATCTTTTCTGGGCCAAATACTGAGTGTTAGAACAAGAAATTTTGGCTCACATTTATCTCTGTAACAGATGTTGATTGGCCAGCTGAAATTTGTTCATGCATTTTATGAGTAAGCGTACCCTTTTGCCAATTCAACAGAAGCATTTGTGAGAAATCCAAATACATACATTTCTGCTGGAGCTCTAGCTTTATTCTTCTTATTGTACAAGTTCATTAGCGAAACAGCTGTAGATCAACTGAAAATAGCTTGGCATTTAAGTATCCTCCGTTGGCACCAATTAGCATTATGGAATAACAAGATCTATGAAGAAAATCTCTGGGGACTGTAACATAGATAGCAAATGTATGAACAAAGAGTTAATTCATAGCTAATAAATTCTCAAGACATTGGAATGACTTAATTGTGAAGTGGTTTAATAATTGAGTGCCAATAATAGATTGTAAATTGGAAGGTTTATTTCAAAAAGAGCACAGAGAGAGTGTAACAGTAAAAGAAAAAGTGCTAACCTACAGGGAAGAATATTTGAAAGCTGTAGGGAAGATTTAGGAGCAGCAGTGGTTTTAAGGGCACACTTTTATGTTTGCCATTATGTTTTAAGTGGAGCCTTAAACAGTGCCTACCAGTCAATGTTGATACTTCTTTGTTTGTAAGAAATCAGCTGTTACATTTGTCTAGTAGTGGAGTAATGCTTGGTGCCAAAAATCTGGGACGCACATTATGCCTGCACACCATAACAAAACCCTGCTGCCCAGGCTTTGCAATATGTCTTGGAAGCAAGCAAACGTGAAAAAGCCCATCAGATATGGAGAAAACAAAACCCCAGAGGTGAGACACATGACTGAAAATGCTGCTTCTTTCTGGGCAGTGAAACTTACCATTTTAATGATGACGGGGCCATTTGTTGAAATATTTAGAGAACAGCTTTCTGAAAAATCTTTTGGCCTCAGCCTCTAGGTATATATACATGGGGACATCTAAATAGAACCAGGAATATTTTAATGTTGATTTTTGGAATCACATTTTATCACCCTATATATTTTCAGGGGCCTTTATAAGGAATTAAAAGGATAAAAGTGTTTAATTTTGTGAGTTAAATGCTTTATCTGGAAGTGGATAAATTCCACTCCTCT
>VYZW01007461.1:10171-34419 GCA_013401315.1 Balaeniceps rex | reverse complement strand
GGCGGGATACAAGCCAGGGATATGCAGACAATCCAGTGATGTGATCCTCACGCTGAAAATCCTCATTGGAGCGGTCCCTGCTATCCTTGTACTTGTAGGTTTATTTATACTTCTTTTCTACCCAATCACTGAAGAAAGTCGGAAAGAAACAAGGCTTGCGCTTGAAGTGTTAAGGTAGGTTTGAACTGGCAGCAAACAAACATCACCGCAGCAGCTCTTAGTCATACTGGGCAAAAAATTATTAGCTACCAACATACACCTCCATATTCCTTACCACAAGACAAAGCAACACTTTATTAGTTGAATTATTAACTGAATGGTACCATTACATGCTCCGGTATCTTATTTTTGTAGTGCAGTACTACCTGCTTAGAGGACCATTTATCAGATATATCAGCTGCTGTATTTTGCTCTTTTCTCTGGGGTAGTGCACAAAGCACTATTGTGGTACAGTGTTTCAAGCCAGAAATGAAGAATATTCTACACAGATTAAATCTCTGGAGAAAATGTGAATAGTTGCAATTTATTGTATTTAGAAGAAAATGGGATTCTTGACTGCATTCTTGGTGTTTATGGCATATAAGAAACATCCAAACCATTTAGAGACGTAGGCAGGAAAGATCGTGGGAGAAAAAGAAAGGACAGCTTTGAGCTGTTCTTTCCCTTTTTACCCTGTCACTCTCCCTTCCTCCTTTTTCCTCCCTCTCCAAAGAAAATCTTGCCTAGCTCAAAATCATCCACCTCTGTCAAATGAAGCCTTGGTATACTGAGGACATACATAAGAACAGTTTATCCTAGCAAATTGATGGATTAAACGACAAAATATGTTGTTACTCTGTCTTGTTTTTATTATCCCAAGTTACTGGAGTGGGAAACTGATTTCCATGCTAAGGGATCAATTCCAGGGCCATGCTTACATGGGTATCTGGGACCAGTTCATTGCCCTAAGGTATCTAAGATACCTGCATGGGGTTGGCAGATACGACACAGGCCTCTTGTGCACCAGCTGCTTTCTTGAGTGGCAGCTGCAGACCAGAGGGGACAGGCTAAACAATCTAAAATGGTCACTCTGTTGAGGTACTGTAGTCGCTCTCCGTAACAATCACACCTTGCTGGTGGTTCTCAGTTGTTTGAGATTGCCAAACGGTAGCTTGATTAGTTAGCAATAAAAGCCAGAAGCCTGTTCATGTTTCATTTATTCTGCTTTTAACAGAAGGAGCCATCAAAGCACGGAGAACCTGGATGACCAGAAAGAGGACATCTCGGTCTGAAAGCTCTGAATACAATGACTTTCCAAATACAGTTTCACATCCCACACACAAACTCTGTGAGAGTCTTCCAGGTCATTTCTCTGCTCACATTTTGTCAAAAAGGATAAAAGATGATTCTGACACAGTCAGTAATGAAATCAAGAGAGGACACCACCGTACAAAATATATATCTAACTCCGTGCACTGTGCTAAAAAAGAAATCAGAAATGTTCAGGAATGTAAGCTATTGAAGGCTTGGGGTTTTTTTGTTTGTTTTTCAATGATTAACAGAAAGCTGTGATCTCATTGCAACAGGAGATTCTATGGACTTGTAAGTCAAGCGAAAAAAGTGTAAATGTGACAACCACCCAAATTTTAACTCGTGATATATTTCACCCTTAGAGGCTGGGTGGATTTCAAACATAATCTCTACCTATAAATTGCACACTAGTGTGTTTGGAAAGCACTTGGGAATCCTGAAGTATACTATATAAAGTTAGGATTTACTTTGTTTTGAAATGAAGCAAATCACTGATGCAGACGTGTTTTGAGGATTTTCTCACAAAGAGTTTCTGAAAGAGATTTTGATGTAATTTAACTTTACAGATTTTTATATGAAGCAGAACCTTACGTTTTCCATTACTGGAGTTCCTTGCTTCTGACACCTGTAAACTGATCTTTGTCAGAGAATGAGTACTTAACATTTTCAAAAACATCTCCACTCAGGATACCCAGAATCAGTAGTCCCTTCCAAAAATTAGACTATGCCATTCAAATTTCTGTAAATTTTGGCCTTCAAGTAGTCCTGATACTGACCCATTTCTCATGTGGTGTAGGCACTCTGCCTCACAAAACACCATGGCATGGCTGTTAATCTCAGCTTGTACACAGTGTTTTATAATAATGAGGCTACACCTGACTTTTAAATGGTGATTTTTTTCAGTCAGGGATGTCATTGGGCTTTAGATACATTAACTGAAACCTCACTTCTAATATAGATTCACACTGCTGAACACATTTTGCAGATAAAAGACACACCAAACCTCAGGCACTTTCTGGAGCACTTAAGTTCAGACCTGGTCATTCTGGGCTGCTTCTGTAGTCAGTGAAGATAGAGACCTCCAGAGGCTGACTCCAAGCTTAAGCTAAAATGACTGGACTCTGAAGACATATCTGAATCAGGAGGGGAGGGTGATGAATCCAAGAGTTGAAGGTTTGTTCGCCTTGAAGAAATTAGCACAATGCAAGACAAGACACGAGTTTACAGCCCACTGGCTTCACTGCATGAATATGTGGGAGGGTGCCTTTATTTTGTACTAGAAGTGCCTTTGGAGGACTGGCTTGCCGCTGTTTGGGAGCACTTGCAGTAGGTGTCAACTGGAGGCAGTGACCACAAGTAATTTTCTCAGGGCCATCTGGGAAGTGACTCACAGTGCTGGGACTGGAAACTGGGAAAGCTTTTACTGAAAGACACCGTGAAATAAAATCAGTGCATCCACCGAGTGTCTCATTAAGTTTAATACTGAAACCTTTTCAGGCAAGTTTGAAGTCTAAGGCCTAATGAACTGTCCTAGTTCAGCAAAACGCTTAATCATGAGTGAGCTTTTAAGGATATATTCAGAGTGTGCATGGGTAAGAGTTTTAACTATCTTTGAGACTTCTGTTGAATTGCCATCTAAGGCTGGGGGGTTTTTTGTTTCGGTTCTTGGACAAATCAAGATTTGTATGCCTGGGGCATATGTGTTTACAACAACAAAAACCATAAGGCTGTTTACAATTTTGAGTCTGATGGAATTTGAAATAGCAGATTTACTGCACTTTTGAAGTAGGTAAGTTATGTAGTAATATCACATAGCTCCAAAACATCATAGAAAACAGTTTTGGGGGTTTGATTTATTCTGTAATATTTGTGTATTTCTGAGTAGTCTTCTTTAAAAACAACCAGAAGTCCCAGTAAAGTAAAAGTAAATGTTTTTTAATGGGCTACGTTTTCAGCTGCTATAAATCTGTAGCTACAAGGCAGTGGATCCATGTCAGTTTACATAAGCCAAATACTTAGCCTAGTGATAAAAAGGTTGCAGAAACTGCTGGTTGTGGTTGATTGGAGTAATTTGAATGTGGCTTAAGATACTATTTCTAGATCAGTTGTGCACTTGCCTCTAAATTGCACAACACCCAATCTGAATTCAGTCTCTTGCAAGGTAAACTTAGTTGATTGTAAACTGTTTTCCTCTTCTCCAGAGAGACAATGTGATATTTGTCTAACAGAGATGTACTCAGTCCTCACTTTGCATATGGTGGCAATAATGGGAACTGCCAAAATAAAATAGAAAGTTTCCATAGATGAAATGTAGCAGAGTATTTTTATATTTTGAAAATCTCATTATTTTATTTGATTATCAGAGTTGTACTTTTGTTAAGAAACAGAATGTATGTTTGTAAGTACAAAGAAAGGAAGAGTAAGTGCAGGGTAAGATCTTTTTTTGTAATTTTCTTTTTTTACGACTTGGCGCTGGTGCTGTAAAATGCATGAAATTTGTATGTCTCCTTGTCAGTTTTAAATGATGTGTATGCCTTATGTATGTTCAGAACATGTGACTGAAACAAGCAGATTCTTATATTGACAGCCATTCAGATTAAACGCTAATCTAATGTAAACCTCCTTCCTCGCACTGATTGGCAGTAACAAGGGCCAGGTTCAATCCCCAGGGGCTCTTATTCAAATAATACCCAAATAGAGTCGTAAGAATATGGGAGATTGGATTAAAGCAGCTGGGTGCCTAATGGACAGCACTTCTGCACCTGCACGCAACCAGTTCCAACAAATGGATCTACACAAATAGAGGAAGAAAAGAAAAGGATAATGGAGTTACGTGTCACCGGGTGGTCCCCCCGTAAGGCAAACCATGCCCGTTCCTTGCCCTTGCTGAAGTATCGTGATGGCAGCCCAAATCTTCTATGCTGGGCTGATTGCTGGTATGGTCAGTAGCTGAGCTAGTCACTAGTCTTCTCTTCCAGTTTCACCCCCCTTGTAGTTTCTGCCTAAAAACAATGTTGAAACCTTCCACAAGGCGGTTATACCACCTTCCTGATCGTTACTGCTGGTGACCAGCCTCGCCGAAGGTCACAGCTAGCCACGTAGGCGAGCTGCCGTTCCCTGTCGGGCACTGAAGGAGGGGGTTGCTGTTAGCCACCGCCACCGGCTGTGACCCGTTAACCGTATTCTCCTGCCTCGCTGTACCCTGTGTGCCCCTGAGCTTGCTGACCTGCCGCGGCTTAGGTGGATTAGATCACTTGTGCTGAGTCCCCCATTTCTACAGGTGAATGCCACCTTGGACATCTGTCCCTGGGGAGTCCCTGAAGGCTGGGACCTGCGGTGTCAGGTCACTGGGATTTCAGGAAGGGCTCTGTAGATTTGAGTACTAATTCCTTAAGTCACTCCTACACCTTATAAGAATCCTGCTAGATTCAATCCTGGCTGCATCCTCTCGTCTCTATTCACCTTCTGCATTCCAAGTAAAATAGTTGAAGTGGACAGTGTTTTAAAGCCAAACACTGCTTTTTTGGGTTCATAGTTTGTTTCCCAATATCACTTGTTCATCTCCATTTCTACTTGCCTTTCTGGGCTGTAGATAGAAAACATAAAATGAAATCAATCTTCTTGAGAGGATCCTTAAGGGAAACTCAGGTCCTTTAAGACCTGGTATTTGTTGTCCAGCTCTTTGAAGACGAGGAAGAGAAGGCAAGTTAGTTCAAAGTCTCATGCAGTAGGGTACAGCCAGTAGCAGTCTAGTGTACAGTGATCAATCCCATACCTCGTATGAATTTCATATCATAGTTATGTAAAAAACATAGTTATGTAAAAGAAAAGTCTCAAAGTATTACAGTAGAGTCTTTCCCTTCAGAAAACTTCTAGACTGATTGATGGAAAGGTCAGTTGGATTCATACAACTGGCAGCTGAGGGAGGGAGTTTTGTTTTCCTGCAATTTTTGAGATCACAAGTTCCTTGTGCTGCACTGAATGCTGCTTTTTTACCTTAACTCTCTGCAAGACCATGGTTCAGATACCTAGCAAGAGTGCTGAGTATTATGGTTTCAAAAATGTGTGTATGTTATAGGCTTAAAGTATGAAATCAGTTAGCTTTCACATCATTAAGCACCCAATCTGCTGTGTAAAACAGATGCTAACTCACTGGGAAGCTTCGTTCAAAAGACAAAGCAGCAGCACGTGTCTCTGTCCCTGAGGCGGAGGAGGAGACTTTTTGCTATGTTGCACCTGAGAATTTACAGTCTCTGAAGACACAAACTGGCACGACACGGAGCTGAACAAACAACGGAGGGAGAGTGGTCCTGGAGCCGCGACACTCTGCAGAAAAGGTGGGTCCTCAGGATCATGCCAGAGACGTTTACAGAGCAGCAGTCTCTAACCCTAACTGGAGAGCAGCAGTGCTGTTGGATGGCAGGGAAGTGTGAATGTTTGCTCTAGAACTGTGAAAGCAGAAATAAATCTTATTTCTTGATCCACTTCTTGTCCTGAATGCTGTTAGACAAGACTATGAATTTCAGCTATGCTCTCTGGCACTCTGTCCTCATTTTTGCTGCACTCTGCAGTGCCTGGTTGAGGGAGGATTCTCGGGCCCTGTGGAACTGACAGTCACTTGCTCAGCTTCACCTGTTGGAGGTACACTTTGGAGACCCAGCACCCATCCCCTGCCAGCTCGTCTTTACTGATGTACGTGGAATCATCTGCATTCAGCAAAGGATCGAAAGGATTTCCTTCACACCTTAGTATTCTCCACCATGGACTTTCACCTCTGTTTTACCTAGAGGATGTTTTCACCTGCCTCGGGTCAATTCAGGCCACCAGCTTGTCATCATGATGATGGAACCAGATTTACACTGGCTGAGAAGTTTATTTCCAAATCAGCTGCAGCCCATGAGGAAGTATTCCCCTTGTGTTTCCAAAACAAACTCACCCTTTGGTCACCTTCAAAGTCATCGAGAAGAATCTGCACATTTGCCACGTGCAGCAGTGTCCTGCTTTTGGCTAGGTTAGAGTTAATTTTCTTCCCCGTAGCTGGCACAGTGCTGTGTTTTGGATTTAGTATGAGAAGAATGCTGATAACACACTGATGGTTTAGTTGTTGCTAGGTAGTGTTTATACTGGTCAAGGACTTTCCAGCTTCCCATGCTCTGCCAGGTGCACAAGAAGCTGGGAGGGGGCACAGCCAGGACAGCTGACCCAAACTGCCCAAAGGGCTATTCCATACCATATGACGTCATGCTCAGTATATAAACTGGGGGGAGTTGGCCGGGGGCAGCGATCACTGCTCGGGGACGGGCTGGGCATTGGTCAGCGGGTGGTGAGCGGTTGCATTACTTGGTTTTTTTTCCCTGGGTTTTGTTTCTCTCTCTCTCATTCTCCTTTTCATTGCAATTTTATTACTATCATTATTATTTTATTTCAATTATTAAACTGTTTTTATCTCAACCCGCGAGTTTTCTTTTGCCCTTCCGATTCTCTCCCCCATCCCACCGGCGGGGGGAGGGTGAGCTGTGTGGTTCTCAGTTGCTGAGCGGGGCTAAACTACGACAAGCAGCTTCAACAATTCCGCCAGTACCGGCCATGTCGCATTGAGAGTCTCGGTGCATAGACGTACCTGCTGACACCGGTGTGGGATGAATGCAAAACTTGTAGCCACCTCCAGACTCCTGGCAAAGTCTCAGCTGTGCTGAGCTGGCCAGGCAGAGAGAATGGGCAACTCCAGAATTCCTGAAGTGACCCGCTGGGGTGAAAGAAGAGCCATAAGACAAGCAAGGTCCCTAAAAACACCCTGCAATCCTCTCCTAAGGGCTCTTGGATTGACATTGGTGACTGGGTGGAAAGATGTTGGATGTGGAGATCCGAATGCCACATACAGAGCAGAGGAGGCTCAGAGAATCAGTTAACACTTTCTGGTTACCAGATATCCACACGCTCAGCTTGTCCCTCCCTGATTCCCTGCCTGAGCCCGTGTTCATATAAAAGCAGATCAATGGAAAAAGCACCAACTTGACACAAGAGATGATCAGGGACTGCAGCAAACAGGGTGGAATTTCAGTGCTGGAAGATTCCTGGGAACTGGACAGTCAGCAGAAGCAATGCTACAAAAGCTAAGAAAGACGTTCCTTAATTATTCTGGCTGTGCAACTGAAATAATGAGGAGCTTGATAGAGGGCACAGTTAGAAAACATGCTGGGATGTCAGCATTCTCCATGTCATAGCACAGAAGGGAACGTGTTTTGGTCCTGGCGCTGTGAGTACTGATTGCAGGCTTGGTGTCTGTGGGCAGTAACAAGCCAACTAGGAAATGCGTGATAGACCCGCTCTAAATGAGGAGAACCAGTTGGCCAGTGTAGGGTGTAATGCACAAGGAACTCACACAAGATACACAAAGGGAACCAGAGCTCAATCTTTCTTTTCCTTCACCTTTCTTTTCAGACCCCACCACGTGCTGTCTGGTTGCCAGCAGACAGTATGGTACTTGTTGCTTACAGGGTGGACCTGACTAAAGGAAACTGTACGATCAATCCAGGACTGAGACATAGAATCATAGAATCATTTGGTTGGAAAAGACCTTTAAGATCATCAAGTCCAACCGTACCTGTCCACTACTAAACCATGTCCCTAAGTACCTCGTCTACCCGTCTTTTAAATACCTCCAGGGATGGGGTCTCAACCACTTCCCTGGGCAGCCTGTTCCAATGCTTGACAACCCTCTCCGTGAAGAAGTTTTTCCTAATATCCAATCTAAACCTCCCCTGGCGCAACTTGAGGCCATTGCCTCTTGTCCTATCACTTGTTACTTGGGAGAAGGGCAGGATATTGCAGGGCAGGCTGACTTAATCTAGAAATTGATTGAAACTTGACATAGTTTTGGAGTAGTCAGTGATGGCACTTCGTGAACACTGGTGTGCCTGTGGCCCCCGCTCCGGTGGTTGCTCAGGGTCCCCGGAGAGCCAGATGTCCCTGGAGAAGTAATGAAGACTAATGGGAAAGAGGGACTTGGATCTCTTGGGACAAATCGGGGACAGAGTAGGCAACAGGTTTAATCCATCAAACCCATTTTGAGTTGGGCATAGACTGCTACTGGAAGATGATTCTTCCCACCATCAGCTGGGGTTGGAATCCCACTATGCAAAAAAAAAAAAAAAAAAGGACCTGCTAGCGGTAAAGGAAGCAAGCACAGCACCTGCCCACGTTAGAAGAAACAGGATGGAGGGAAAAAACCCTCACTTTCTAACTTGCTCCTGTACCTCTCCTCTTTTCCTCTCCACTTGTTTCATTTGGAAAACTCACAGCTGGTAGCTGAGGATGAATGATTTGATTTGCTCCTGAAGCGTAACACTCCCACTGGGGATAAAGCAACAGAACATGGTGGGACTTTGGCAGCGGAAGCTATACTTGATTTTTAAGGTTTCTGGCCTCAAGAAGCTTTGATTTTTTTATGTCTTTGCTGCCTGGTTGTGAGAAGCCATTTACTTGGTGTTGTGTTCTTGCATTCTGCAGAATGGAAGAGGCAAGGGTCTTTGGATGAGATGATTTGTCATCTACTGGTCTACGTGGTGGTTGCCATTGGGCTTTGTGGCTTTGGCTTTCTTCCCTTTCCTTCCCCCTTGCTAACAAGAGAGCAACAAAAAATAAGAAAAAAAAAGAAAAAGAAGAGGTGCTGACAGTAAGTAAATAAAATGATCCAAGATGAATTTCAGAACACCTGAGAAAAGATGTTTTTTCCAGAAAACAACAAAAGTGATTTTTAAAACTGAAAGAAAACCCCCGTGCAGCTCAGTCCATTTTAACTGCAACTGCTCTGCGGCTGCTCAGTGGCCATGGGAACAGTAGGACTGGAGTCTCATGCTACCGGGAGAAACTTCTAATAGAGGTTCCCAGCAGAGCCACCAACAAAGCTGCCCCAAGGACAGCTGACCGATGTAAAGAAGACATCATCCCTCGAGGCTTCGAATTATTGCTTAAAAACTCCCACAGCATCTTTTCAATGCCATTAATTTAGTCTCCAACTTAACGCTCGCCAGCAACCAGAGGACTACCACGAGCACAGACCTCAAGTAGAGGCTTTAGAGCTCTGAGTGAAGATGATTATCAGCTCCCTAACTTCACCCAAGCGTCTGGCTGACCTTATGGGAGACCCCGGCTCTGAGATCCCTGCTGAACTGCGGACCTTCGTTGGGAAGCTGCTTTGAAAGGGGACGATCCTGTCTTGTCCAGTCAGCATCAGTGCCCAGTGCTACTGCTGGATGTTTGTGAATGTTACACGTATGAAGAACATGATAATGCTGAAAGAAATTCCAGGTGCGTTCCATGGAGCATATGGATAATACCTGTAATTAGAAGATATATTAGAAGATAGAAGTAATAAGCTATTAACGACACATGACAATTAGACACATTATGTATAATGACCGTATTAGCGTACAACCAGCATAGCAATGTGTACGTCTGAAAAAGTGCTTATGAGGAAACTCACATTATCGCAGGCTAATTTGTCTTTGTGACACTGAAATGGTATTTTTATTGTACCTTTTTATTTTAATAAGGTTTAATTGATAGAATCATGTTGCAAGTTCTTTTAGCGGTTGCTTTTAGACCTAAAGTGCAATGTATAAAAGGACATTCACATTATTACCTGGTTTATGAGCATTAATTCATCTTTTAAAGTTTGGGGACATTGTAAACAGAATAGAAGTCTCTGATTTGAGACGAAAAAGATTCATTTAAGGTTTTATCTTTTTCAAAGGCACCGAGAGCACAGGCTTTCTTTGTACGGATTTGAACAAAATCCACATTCAATCAAGAACCATCAGAAGTTTCAGTAAAATAAAATGAAAGGAAAAGTCGAGACGTGAAAATAAGATTTTTAATAACATTTCGTCAAAGAGATTTTGAAAACCATTAGCTGTGCATCTCTGGGCATAAACCCGAGTGTAACAACGTCTCTCTCTTCAAGATCAAGGGAAATTCCAGCAAGTGCTTTTGATCTCCCATTGTATACGTGTCCCCATCCCAAGTTTACGGATATGAGACACACCGTTCCTCATTGCCGTGTTATCAACTTGTAGCATCTACAACTGTGGACACAGGGAAATTGGCCATAATGAAAACCAAGCTCAGAAAAAGACTTAAAACCAGGTAAATTAGGAACTCTACTTCAAATGCAACTCCCAGAACTTGTGCTTTCACACAGCAGGAGCAAGCCTGAAGTTGTCCTGAAGGTAAATAACAATGCACATGAGTAAGATAATGGCTCTCATCAGCTTTGCGCTAGTTTCTTCACTCTTTATTCAGGTGAGAGGTGTTAATTAAAACAAATTTTAAAATCTCTAAGGTTTTAGGTATGTGGGGGGGGGGTTTTCAATGTAATCTTGTCTAACCCTTTTGATGAACTGTGTGGAAGAAGTATGCTGGTAATCCCACTAAATTTATTAATAAATAATACTTGGTACACTTGTCACATTGTGCCTCATATATAACCTATAGAAAAGGTTATTATAACCCATATTACAGTTCAGCTGAAATGGAAAAAGCACTTATTTTACCAATGGTATTTTAGCAAGAGAGCAACAGCCTTAGTTGCAGATTCTGCTCATTCCTGCCCCCTGCGTTAGACCATGGTGACTTCCAACGGCTTGCACATCCCTCTCCAAAGTTGAAATTAGTTGACCAAACTATTAACAGCTTTTAGTGGGTGACTTGCACTTGCTGTGTCCGCTCTAGTTGCCGGACATGGCAATGCCCTGTGCGCCTGCAGTTCCTGGTGCTCACCTGGGGAGCTGGAATAGCCCTACCAATCCGGCTGGTGCAACCCGAGACTGAGCACGCTTCTGGTGGGAGACACAGTCTTTCATCAATCTAGAAATAATACAAGTAGATAATAATTCCAAAATAAGCAGCTAATTTTTATACACTGTTTGGCTGCATAACGAAATTACAGAAGCAGCACTTGAGGCACGTGCAACTCAAGGCACCCTCTCGGGGCGAACGGGCCAGTGCAGGGAGCAGAGGTTTCCTGCAGAGCCAGGAGCACTCAGCCCTGATCCTCTCCTCCCGCGGGTTGGTGGGATGTTGAAACCAGGAACTGGCATGAAAAAGGACCATCAGGCGACTGAGGAGAAACATGGACCACCCCCAGCATCCAGCCTGCTTTGACCATGCACCCAGTGCTGACGCTCCAAATTCAATGACTTTGGGTGAGTAGGGGTGATTGTGGACCACCTCCTGATTAAACAGTAACAATTACTGAGAACAGTTGCTTCTTATATACAGGACGAATCCCACAATCGCCAAATTATTTTACCTGTTTTCCTCCCCCCTGCTCATCAAAAGCTGTTAACTTCTGGTTGCCCCACACAACACTAAGTGCTCTTTGCAGCTTTCGCTAATGTTGTATCTTTAATACTGTATTTTGTGGACAGATGATTTTTTGACAGTGGCTAAATTTCCAAACAGGCAATAAAAAAAGGAGATTATATTAGTCCTGGGACAGCAGCTCCAATTCTATAATCTCATCACTTGATTCCTTCTCACGCAGTAAGTGCCACTGTGAAAGCCTGATAAACTGCTTAATGTTAGCATGCTTTAATTTTATGGGTACTGTCTCTTCTTCGGTGCTGCAATCTATGCTACACAAACTTGTGCTGCTTTCTAAATTTCACCTTTGGATTTCCTCTCTCATTAAAAAAGCCCATAGAACACTTTCTTCTGTCAGCCTTTAAATTGGATGTTCTCAAGGTGATGGGTTATTGGACTTCCCTTCTGCCCGTTCAGCACGTGTTAGCCATGAAAATTAAAACAGATGTATTGAAGGCAATGTTGTTAACATTTACAGTATTGTTTCAAAGATAATCGGGAAAAATTTCAATATGAAGACAAGAGATGTTTAGAAATCTTAACTAGCAAATGTTTAGTTATTCAAATTTAACTGAAGTCATTTTATGCCTATAACGATGTACTGGGTCTGGCTGGGATGGAGTTGGTTTTCTTCATCGCAGCCTGCGTGGTGCTTTGGATCTGTGACCAGAACAGTCTCGATAATGCAGCGCTGTTTTGGCTGTTGCTGAGCAGTGCTTGCACAGCATCAAGGCTCTCCCTTTCTCCTGCTCTGTCCCACCAGCGAGCAGGCTGGGGGTGCACAAGAAGCTGGGAGAGGACACAGCCAGGCCAGCTGACACAGCTGACCAAAGGGATATTCCATACCGTATGACGTCATGCTCAGCAACAGAAGTTGCAAGAAAGGAGAAAGGGGAGGATATCAGAGTTATGGCACTCGTTTTCCAAAATAACCATTACACACAATGAAGCCTTGCTTTCCCGCAAGCTGCTGAACATCTGCCTGCCGATGCGACATACTGAATGCTCTGTATTTTGCTTCACTTGCACACACAGCTTGTGTTTTACCTATTAAACTGTCTTCACCTCAACCCACCAGTTGTTCTTGCTTTTGCCCTTCNAGTGCCACTGTGAAAGCCTGATAAACTGCTTAATGTTAGCATGCTTTAATTTTATGGGTACTGTCTCTTCTTCGGTGCTGCAATCTATGCTACACAAACTTGTGCTGCTTTCTAAATTTCACCTTTGGATTTCCTCTCTCATTAAAAAAGCCCATAGAACACTTTCTTCTGTCAGCCTTTAAATTGGATGTTCTCAAGGTGATGGGTTATTGGACTTCCCTTCTGCCCGTTCAGCACGTGTTAGCCATGAAAATTAAAACAGATGTATTGAAGGCAATGTTGTTAACATTTACAGTATTGTTTCAAAGATAATCGGGAAAAATTTCAATATGAAGACAAGAGATGTTTAGAAATCTTAACTAGCAAATGTTTAGTTATTCAAATTTAACTGAAGTCATTTTATGCCTATAACGATGTACTGGGTCTGGCTGGGATGGAGTTGGTTTTCTTCATCGCAGCCTGCGTGGTGCTTTGGATCTGTGACCAGAACAGTCTCGATAATGCAGCGCTGTTTTGGCTGTTGCTGAGCAGTGCTTGCACAGCATCAAGGCTCTCCCTTTCTCCTGCTCTGTCCCACCAGCGAGCAGGCTGGGGGTGCACAAGAAGCTGGGAGAGGACACAGCCAGGCCAGCTGACACAGCTGACCAAAGGGATATTCCATACCGTATGACGTCATGCTCAGCAACAGAAGTTGCAAGAAAGGAGAAAGGGGAGGATATCAGAGTTATGGCACTCGTTTTCCAAAATAACCATTACACACAATGAAGCCTTGCTTTCCCGCAAGCTGCTGAACATCTGCCTGCCGATGCGACATACTGAATGCTCTGTATTTTGCTTCACTTGCACACACAGCTTGTGTTTTACCTATTAAACTGTCTTCACCTCAACCCACCAGTTGTTCTTGCTTTTGCCCTTCCAGTTCTCTCCATCTCCACAGGGGAGTGAGCGAGCGGCTGGCTGGGGACTCAGCTGGGCTCAACCCACCACAAAAGACAGCACACGTGACAGCCACCTCCTCAAATCCACAGAGAAGCAAGCACAGAGAGCCGTTGTTGGTGGGCACAGGAGGGGGACCGGGTCTTGCTTCTACACACTATGAATATTCCACATGATCATACTTTGTCCCAAACTCCATATACCCAAACTAGTGCTTACACCCTTAGTAACACCAGTGCAAAACCACACGCATTTCTGCAGGCACTGCTTCTAAACAACAACAGTGTAATATTTCAGGCTTTGACAGAAGTGAGGGAATGGGGGACAATGCAGCGTTTTCAAGGATTTCTTTATTATGCAAGTTTACTATTACCTAAAAAACACCAACATGTTAAAGACTGAGACGGAAACTTTAGCTCGGAAGCTTGTAAGAACATGTGTTTTCAACCACTGATACAAAGACCTGGTCTATACTGCAAGAGGCGTATTTAAAAAACACTGCTCACTATAAAAAAAAGTTAATGTTTCCAAGGATCAAATAAATAATTTACAGCGATATGCAACAAAAAAATTACAGAAATCCAACAGAGATTTGAGACAGACTGTTTAGAATTTGCAGTCCTGTACAGTAAAAGTCTCCCATCATAAGACAGGCATTACAAATGACTGTCAAAAATTACATTTTACTGCTGGGCTGTTCTGAAGGACTGGTGCTGTCTAAAGTCTTGGAGGAGCAGTCTCTGAGGACTTCCAAAGAACTCGTGATATCCAGACTTTCAGAAGAAGCGGGTCTACACCCTTCTGTAGAACTGATGATGTCCAAAGTTTTGGAAGAACGGGCGCTGTAGCCTTTCGTACTGGCATCTCTTATGACTATCTCCTGCATGGATGTAAACATTAACGGAACAAAGCCCTCGCTGTCCGCTGTGAGAACAATCCAAGATGAACCTGTGAAGACACGTAAACATCTAAGTTTTCCTGTAATTAGGTATGTTTAAGGTATAAAACATATTTCTTCTAAAAATAAAGTTAAATGCTTCTGTATGTTTACAGTTTTTCTAGAAAAAAAAAAAAGTATGGGGAGATACAGATTGTATAATCTCAAAAATAAAGGACAGTTAACAACTATGTGAAACAGCTTTCTGACCAATTTTGCCACTAGGAGATGAGACTACAATAAATGCACGCTTCAAATAGGGAGAAGGAATGAATTTCGGAACAGAATTCGTAAGCATCCAGACTTGTTTTTAATTAGGTATTCATAAGCTACTTCATAGTGCTTAAGCTGTGCAGATACTGTAAAAAGCAGAAATTTATTAAATTAAAAGACAAATTAATATCATAAAAACAATTTAGAAACTGCTTCTATTATGTAATTTCAATATAATTAATTCCAAGAAATACAAGGAAGAAATACTGTACTATACAAACCCCATTGTCTCTGGCCCATTGGCTATTTGACTTCACATCATTGCTAGCATTATTTTTACAATTTGAAATTGTTCACTGAATCTGAAACACTGACTTCTACCAATTTATATAAACCAGAAAATTTTCATACATGTATCCGTTATGTTGATGAGGAAATAAAATAGAGCTCGGCGGGGGGGTGAGGGAATTCAGAGAAACATTTCCAGCTGTTTGTAAATTTACATTATGTAACTTCATGTCACTAGTAGGGTCATGAGAAGACTGTAGCTTAAAAGCATGCAACTTTTTAATTTTTGGCTTAATATCTCATTTGGCCTAAACTTTAAAATCAATACAATTCAGGAATTTGAAAATACCATTCCTACTTTGCCCATTTATCTAGTAATATTTGTAAAATTAATAAAGAAACCTCCTGTAACACTGTTTGCTTTTAAAATTTATCTAGTAAGGCTAGTCATATGCATGATGATTACTCATTCCTGGGCAACCAATTCTGTTAAGTTTACATTTTTAAGCTAAAAATGAGAAGTTGAAACTAACACAGGTAATGGGGACATTCTTCTTGCCAGAAAGAGAAGTTATTCAAGTCTAATACCTCGAAATAAAATTTCAGTCTGAAAAATTAAGAGATCAGTATCTATAAAACTGCCTACTGTTATCACTGGGTATATCACATGTTTCTGAAATAGTCACTGCACTGCAGGTAACTGATCCTGCAATAGGAAAACTACTAAACTAATGTAAGACAGTGGTAAAAAGCTTTTCAAGATTCAATTGCTAGTGAATTACTCAACTAAAGTTTTATCTAGGTATTGGAATACTAACATATTCCAACAACTACTTAAAGAAAAATAAAACTTGCACAATGGTAAGGCTGCACAGCAGCCTTAAGGCTTTGGGATAGTTGCTCAGTAAGAAAGTAGTAGACAGCAGTAAGAAAGGTAGTTTTCTTCACAGCAAATACGGAAGTGAAATGCACTGTAACATTTATAGAGCTACTTTTGTGTAGCTAAAAACTATAGGAGACCAGATGCTGGAACTACAGATTAAAATATAGAAAACTGTATCCAAAACCACCATTCAACTCTGACCTCCTCATTACTCAGACTTCTCTATTTAGAATAGCTGAAAATATAAATAAAATATTGGGTGACAGTAATTTTCCTCTATAACTAGCCACTTGATATGTAAAAGTTCACTCATTTTTTTTATAAAGTAAAGATTCTTCTCCGTTACAGCCCAGAGAAGAATCTTTATGTTATAAAACAAATGAGCAAACTTTTATTAATAATCTTTCATTATTTATTCCTTGTTTTTTTTCCAGATGGGATTATGCATATTGCTACTGCTCACTGAGAATGTCGCAGGTGTTTAAAGTGTTTGTATTACTGGATAATTACAACATACCATGTTGCATTTCTACAAGAGAGAGATTGAATATCTGCTGGACTATATTTAGATGGAGTTTACCACCACAAAGAATAACAGCTCGTCTTTCATCTGAATCACTTCTGGAAAGCTGCTTCTGTAAATTCAAGAAAGAATCATTAGATACTGTGATGTATATTTAAGCAGAGATGTCAAAACAGCATTAATCAAAACAGGATCACAGACATGCCTTCAACTACATCAATTACAGAAAGTCAAATGCTACATACATTCATTCAGACCCATTTGCAAGATTTATACTTTAAAGTCCCAGCTCTCAAAGAGATGATCTGTGAGTGACAGCAGCAAGTAACCGTGCCAATTCAGCATGTGTCAGTACAACAGGAGAGGAAATCATACACTGCCGCTGAAGAAACCATGAGCTTCATCCACAGCACAATCCTGACTCTCATCCTAGCACCTGTGAGGGACATTTTCCTGGGGAGTCTGTAAAGCTGCGGGTTTTCCATCCTCCCCCCTCCCTGATCCACAACTTAAGAAGAGGTGAGAACTCCTGCCCGTGAGTGTTTGGGACGAGGAACAGACTAACAAATCAGAAGGGCTTGTTTGTCTCACCTCTGACCATCACTGCCCCAAGCCTTAAAATCCAAAAAGCGTCTTCAAAGAACATCCCCCACGGGGCAGAGCAAAGCATTTTTTAAATCTGCAAAAGATCAGTTGTTACCAAAACTACAAACTCTGTCTTCATGTACAATAAAATTCACACAACCACGTCACTTCCCAGGGAAGCCCTGATAACATCTCTGGGTCATGACAAAAACACGATAAAGTAAATTCTGACTCCTTTTCCATGCTGTGGACAGACCCATCCATCTGCAAGAAAGGCGTATGGCAGAGGGGAGGTCGGAGATGCACAATTGCTCTTTGCCCCTGCACTGATGAACTCTGTCCTCTCAAAGACACTGCTTATTTGGGAAATTTTGGGTTTCCTCAACATTTTGTACGATACAGCTAATAACTTGGGCAGTAGAAAAACGATCAGGGCTCAGTACACAAGGTGAGGATCCCTGTTTGCCTCTTAATGATTTCTGAATCAAGTATACTCTGACTAAAGTTAAAACACAGCATTTTCTGCCAGACTTTCCAATGTCACTTGTAATTCAGAAGTCAAATGTTTTTCTTGCCACAAATCATCAGTGATCAAAATATGGAGGTAAAATTGTAGAATTACTTTAATCTGAGAAGCACTGCCACACGAGTGTAGCTGATCTAGCTCTTGGAACACCAAGACAAGCTGATACGTAACTCAGTTTCAAACTATCTGTAAAAGGAGAGCCGAATACGTAACAAAAATTTGTGCTACCTCAAATTAAAGTAGGCTTCTAAACAAACACCTCAGATAAACGAGACACCAGACTTGCCAAGGGAAACATTCACTTTTCAGAGTAATGCCCTGTATATATTTAAGAGAACTAGGAAAATTAGAGTTATTACAATGGAAAACAGTGAAGAGAGTGAGGGAACATGATCTAGGACCTAAGATTTCAATGCTACAAAAGTTGAGAACAATAGTTTTTTGCAATAATAAAGCTGAAAAATAAAAGCTTATTGAAAGGAAAATGACAGTTTAAATGACTTTGAATGTTGACTAAGGTTTATTAATCTGAACTCTAGAAGAGACCTAGTAGATTTGTGCCATGTTTTGATAAGCAGGTAACTTACACTTTCTAGCATGAGATTTGGAAGTGCCTTCTTTCAGCCAAGGAAAGTGTCTTTCTCATGAAATTTTATTTTAAAGACATTTTTAAGCTATGTTAATAGAATTATGTATTGTGTCCCTAAGGGTCTCTTTCCTTCTCAGATAGTGCTCTCAGTACTTAATTAGCAACATTACAGTTTCAGAGTCAAAGCATTTTTCTTTTTTTTCTTTCAATCTCCATTATTTTAGCTGTCCTCACAGGAGGACAGGAGATTGATACCAATTCCCATACAGGGAAATTTTCACTTGTCTAAATTTCTGAACAGAAAGCTTCAGAAGTTGCCTAGGAAAAACATCACCTTCCTAGGACTGCATACAAGTCTTTAATTCTGCAACTGAACTGCCACGCGTGGGTTCTCTGGAGTCCCACCAGCCTCTGCGCAGAAGGAGAAGGTACACCTGCCTGGGTCAGAGCCAACGAGCTCTGGTGGGGACAGGGAGCTGGACATTCCCAAATATTACATTGCTTTAAAAACACTGAAAGCCTGCAGGGTAATGGGAATTGTAACATTAGTCCCACCTACAGGAACAGGATGGAAATCTAATCCTATTGACCATTACATGATAATGGTCTTTTTTTTTTTTTCCAGAAGTGCTCTGTTTTTACCACTGGTACAGATAGCTGTGCAAGAATGAAAGCACTACTACAGCATCCATCTGAAATAGCAATAATTTTAGATACTTTAGTTTAAGTTGAGTTTAAAAAAATATCTGAAGTATTTCCCTCATTCTATCTCCCATCAGAAAAAAATACAAATACGCAGTTTTAAACCAACTGTAAATAGGGACTGAGATGCAATTACAGGAAGAGTAGGGAGGAAGGAGAACAAAAACAAGCCAGGCTTATGTAAAGCCTAAATAAGTTTAAATAAGACTCGTAACGGATTCACCTGCATGCAGCGAGATCATTTGTAAGTACCGAAATTGCACGTACTAAACTTTCATAGGATGTCATCCTTCCTGCACATAATCTGACAAGAGTTTGTGTTTTAAATCCGTACAAAGAACATACATCCATAAACAGATTTTATCATTAAGACTTCCAATATTAAAATTACCTGGCAGATGATGTTAATAAAAGAAGGCTCCTGAGAAGATGGGTAGACTGGAAGATTTCTCTTCCCAGATTTTAGCAGCTCAGTTAATTCACAGAGATGGTGCTGTAATTCTGTGAAGTTACCAGACAGTTTTTCTACATTTTTCGAAAAGTAACTGGCCTCCTTTTCACTTAATAGGTTATTCTTGTAAGAATTTGGTATTTTGGAAGCTGCATCCACCTGCCTTTTTGGAGATGTTGGCTTGTTAGAAAACGCCAGCGATGTGGCAGACAGTGCCACAGTCCGATTAACTGGTTCGACATCAAGAGACTCAACAGCTGGAGGAAAATTCATGGAAGTCTTTTTATCTTTGAGGTCACTCATGTTCAACAACAAGCTTTGTTCATAAACAGGACTCTTAATTTCTTCAATGAGTTTCCTTCTGCTGGTAGGGGACTGAATGGCAGCACGATCTGGTATCAAGAGTCCACGGCTGAGAGGGTGAACATCTGTAGAGAGATCATGAGGTATGTTTGAAAGGTTCACACTGGAGCTCCCATTAACCGATGCAGATGTGGAAGGACCCGTTTCAAATATTAGTTCCTTAATCATCAATCGGATCATATATTTGTCTGATCTTGAAGAAGGAAGAAATGCAGGGTCAGTGAATTTTTGTCTTCCAACCAGTATCAGTAACAATTTATTGGTCAAGAAGCACAAACCCTTTGGCTTCTCATTTTTCTCTAGCTGAATTTGTTGAATATTGGGTAAATTTGATGAAGTCAGTGAATATACTAAAATAACGTTGCAAGTATTGGAGGCAACCGATACAGTTTGAGTTTTGGGATCAAAAGCCATTATATCAGGAACCAGAATGCCTGGGATGCTAACTTTTTTGGTAGAGGTAACCTTTCTTTCAAAAGTCACCAAGATGAGATGTGAAGAATCTTGGCCACTTCCTGTTAGGTAGTCCTTGGGCCTCAGATGAAGAAGAGGGCTGGAATCAGCACCCTGCTTGCTAGAAAGGATGTGAGTTAGATCCACAGGAGATGTAACAACAGACAAGGGCTTCTCAGAGTCCAGTGATTTTTTCCCCCCATCCATGGAATACTCTTCCTCACCGCATAAGCTGGACTGTGAGGGGAAGGACTCTGTTTCCACGCTTGCTGGAACTTCAAATGCAACACCAGCATTTAAGCCGCAGATCTTGTCTAGAGGAAGCTCGGTGGCAACAGCAACTTGGAAATTCAGAGTAGCTTCCACAGCACAGATGTAGCCTCCCACATCAAAGATTGGGCAAAAAGAACAAGCATTCAGTGTTTTCTGAGCATCATCCCAAATATAAGAATGAAGGGCACTGCCTACTCCCACTACTAAGCGATTGCCTTCCTTCGTCCAACAAGCGCAGTGGATGAGACCGCTGCCTTTAATATCTGCTTTAATTCTGGAGTTGTTGAGATGAACAGAGTGCAAGACAGAGGCATCCCGTGTAGTTAGCACAGCCAAGATCTCCTTCTTCGGATGCCACACGCAGCCTTGGGGCAGCACTGGAAATGGCTCGCTGATGTCGCATATCTGAGAAACTAAGAGCTTATTTCTTTCTGTAACATTAAAACAGAGCTGCCAAATGGTGATATGCTTTTTATGTTGAACAGCAAGCAGAGCTGGGGCATCAGGGGGACATGGGCCCCAATAGAGTCCATGGACATGTTCAAACTGACCGACAACGCTCGAGTCACCAAATTTTGGTTCTCCATTATGAAGGTGTAAAGAAGTTAGTATCACCTGTTTCCCATCTGTCCAGGCAATACCATGCACAGGGTGAATTGCTTGGTGTAAGGCATTAAGGCCAGTTCTCAGAAGCTTTGCCTTTCCTAGCTCCATGATTTTTAATGTGAGACATCTAAACAAATTAGAATGAAAAGAAAAAAAAAATTATTGTAGAGGACAGAGGACAATACCTGTATGATTATTTAGCTTATGACCCTGCCAATGCTGGACTCTTCCTTCCAGTCAAGTCAATATACATATAATGCTCCTCTATGCTCAATCCCCAACCCCAGAATTTTTTCTTTATTATGTTTCCACAGTGAAATGCAATTTTAAGAGAAAGAAACATTGCTGTTTACACAGGCTTAGTCTGCTGCATTTTCATCACAAGACCAGTCCTTTCATTCTAATTGACAGGTTGCCGCTTCTCAGAATATTTTCGAATGACTTCAGTATTAAAAACTTTCAAAATATCACCTCACTCTCAGCTTCATGGACCATCTGTGATCAGACAAAGTAATCCCTTACAAGTATAACCGAGCATTAATGTATTATCTATAAATCTGATCCTGTATTAAGTGGGTGAGAATGAGGCATTTGTATGGTTATTCCAGAAAGCTCTCTAAAAAAGCAAATGCAATTTTGAAGAAAGTTAGGATCAAAGCAGATTTTTCTGAGGAAATGAATGAGAAAAGAATTTAAAAGAACTTAGAACACAGGAAGGGGACAGACCTGTCTACCTCAGGCACGAGCCATACTATGACAGCATATGAAAGACCCATTCTTCAACATCCTCTAATGCAGCGATTATTTTTTTTTCCTTTTCCTAAGCGATTCAGCACCTTTTTGTCAAAGTTCGCAAACTGCCTTGTAGCTCACTACTGTTTGTTGGGTAGAAGGGAAGAAAGCAGTAGGCAGGTGACTATGCCTGCAGACTGGTATTTCCACATATCTGAATATCCATACAAAAATACACACATATTTTAAATGTTTTGGGTTTTTTTAATATCTGCAGTAATTCTGGGGACATTTTTATCATTTGGATACTGCTTTAGGAGTACTTATTTTCATAGTGTCCTGCAAAGTAGAAATTACTGTTTTATAGGTAGGAAATAAAACCACAGAAAACCTTTATTCCACTATTTTTGAAAAATGGGTTACATGATTTGCCTGATGTCTCAAGAGAAGCCTTTTCAGTTCTCCCTACATAGCATAACAGCTTCAAGAGGGAGAACGGGAAACTGCCAGCAATCATTATTCTCCATAATCTGTAACCAGGTGGTTGTCCACAAGGTGTTGACAACAAGGTGCCTGGGACATCCAGAAGCCATATGCAAGGCACCGAAACTTCAGAAAGGTTCAGAATTTTACGCATATTTCTAGTTTTGAGTTGTGAGCAATCCCTACTCTGTGCACAGAAGGCAATTCAAAGGAATTGATGGTTTCCTCACTTAAGATTCTCCGTAGGATTTGGCTCAGCTGCAAAGCCATGGCACAGAATGAGTTGCAGCTTTGGTAGGAAACATGAAAAATGAGAAGAAAGTGTTTGAGAATGTCAAACTGTCAAACTAGAGGGTTTATCACTATGTGCAGGGCCTGGCACTACTTGGTATTTTAATTAACTATTTGTGGATGACCCCAATCTTGGGGGAAGGGGATTGAAAGAGCAGATTTCAGAGACTAAAATTAGATAGAAAAAGTTATGATGATCAAGATAACTTCTTCTCAAACTAATAACAAGCGCAAAATAATACACTTAGTAAAGAAAAAAAAAAAAAACAACCATAGATACCTCTTCAGGAATAATTCCCTGGGTAGCAGTATAGCAAAAAAGGATCTGGGTTACAGTGGATGACAAATTTCAGTGAAGTGAGAGTGTTGCCAAACAAGACAGTATCATTCTGGAATGTTTTCAAGAGGGATGCCATACACAGGGGAGATAACTACCCCAATTCCTCAGAGCTAACAGTATCCCCACTGGAGTACTGCACCTAGTTCTGAGTTCAACAGTCCAAGGATGTTGGAAACGCTTAATAGAGCTCAGGGACCAGAGAAACATGAGAACTGGGTTCACTCAGTTTGGAGAAAACTGTGAGTGGAAACTTGCAAACACCCACCAGTCTGCTGACAAGAGAACACTGATCCATTGTTCTCCAGGTCTACTTTGCATAGCGCAAGATAATAATCAGCTTAGTTTCAACAAAGCAGATTTAGGTCAGCTATTAAGGAAAAATTCTAACTATAAATGATAGCTAAGCATTGAAGCAGGTTACCTTGGGGCGGCAGGAGAAGGTACTCCATGAATTTCATAATCTGTAGGAGCCAATTAAGTAAACGTCTGTCAGTGATAACTTCAAGTACATTGGATTCTGCTTCACAGTAAGGGAACACTCCAGATACTTCCCAATCAACTTCACCACCATCTACCTGGCTCTCCTCTAAACTTCAGTATAACTGACCTTGAGCTCATTAAGCAACTGCCACTTGCAGGAAAATCAAAGCGTTACTTGCTTGTTCTTCAGTACTCTGAATCAGAAGTACGCTGCTGGGCAATACTTACTAATGGAAGGGTGATGATAACGTAGGTCCTAAGATGCGCTAAGATACTAAGCCTCCGGGGCAATCTGGGTAGTCTCCTGCAATACAAGAGATGCTTCACGCTGTCCCCAGCGGACCTGGAAAAGCAAAAGCAGCAAGACCCCCACTGGCCATTGCACCCCAGCCACCTCGTGCCCAAACCCCGCCGCTCAGCCCACCACTGCTTCCAGCCGGGCAGGCCACGGCGCTCGGGGCATCAAGGCGTGCCGCCATCGGCCAGGTTCCCGCCAACCGCCTCCCTACCGGGGGTCAGCCCCTCCGCAGCCGCCCCCGGCCTGGCCTCAGGCCCTCGCACCCTCCCCGGCCCGGCAAAGGCCGAGCTCCCCTGGGGCAGGGGTCACGCTGCTGCCACAGCCCCGCGGCCAGGCCGGGATGCTCGGTGAAACACGGCGCTGTCCCCGGCCCCTCGGGGCAGCCGGCGCGGCGCTGAGGAGACGCTGCGTGGGATCGATCCCCGAGAGCTGCGGGGGATCCTCCGGCCGCGGCGGGGCAGCGGGCGGCCACGGCAGCCGGCAAGAGAGAGCGCCCAAACCCGCCCGTCCGCGCCGCTTCCCCCGCGCCGCCACCCGCCCG
>VYZW01007460.1:35694-50221 GCA_013401315.1 Balaeniceps rex | reverse complement strand
AAGTAGGATCACAAGTAGCAAGTTAGGCAATGTTACACTTCAGGACAGTAGCACCTATAGAGCCAGTAAATTTCAGTGGCCTGTATTCTGCTCTGAGGGGAACTGAACACTGATTATAAATATGTATGTAATTATGCTTGGGAGAAATCTCATTACATTTTTCAAATTATTTTTACATTTGTTTTCAAAAGCTATTTGAGAATTTTGTGCAAGAAAGTTTTAGTATGGTACTTTCCCTTTATCAGAAAAGAATTATTTTTGTAAAAATACGTTTTGCAATCTATATTTTATATTTCTAAAAGTACATTTTGGCTGAAGTGCTTAAGTTTCATTTGACGAATCGGTCTAAAATTCTGATGACCAGGCAACGCTGCCTGCTGCTTAAGCGCTATCTAAAATGTCTCCAGAGGTCAGCTAAGTTTGTACTGGTGTGTGCAGGTGAGCTACTGCATTATCTAATTGCAGTTTGGAAGACACATCTTCATTCTCCCATCTCATCAGGTTCCTTACTGGATTAAGACCCTATAAAGTTCTGTGCTTAGGGATTTCCATGATGTAGGGCTGGTTGGTCCAGGTGCATTGTGGGGAATGCATTTCAGCTAAAGAGCCCGGCCCATCTGGAAGGATGGGGGTTGACCATCTGAACTGCTTTAGCCACAAGACAGCTCTGCTGCTCCAGGTGGACATCATGTAATGTCTTGCCAATCTCAGAAATAGTATTTTGACAATGCCTATTTTACTCATTCAAAAAGAAGTTTTTATTCATGTACAACACCGTGGCACTTTGTGTTTTGTACTGAGGTATACTTTGGCTGTAAGATAAACGCATTGATAGTCTTTTTCCCCGTGGGAGTTGTCATGAGTGGACTCACAGGCATTTCTGTGCAAGTGTGAGAGCTGCAAGGGTCAGTGGCTGCATTTTCAAACTCTTATGCTGCTGTCTTGAGTACAAGCTGCTTTTACCAGAGGAGGTGCAACACCACTTGAAAAGTATTGGTTTCTTTAGTGACGTGCAGTGCTAACATCCAAAAGTCCCTCTCTTGGGCTTGATGTGCTTTTCATTAAAGCACCTTGGAGGTCAAATGGTGCCAGACTGGGTCGCAGAGGTGCAGAGCAGAGAACAGAAGAACTCTATCAAGTTTACACAACACAGAAACACTTTCTGCGTATGGCTTTGCACAGAATACTCACTTTGAAATATTTTTCCTCACATAAAAATCACTGGTTTTTTTTTCTTCCAAAGCACAGTGACTTCTAAGGAGCTGTGTGATTTATTGTTTGTCCTGTACTTTTCCTTTGCTTTATAAAATATTTAATTAGCAAAGGTCCTTCTGTTACTGCACCTTTTGAAACAAGTTCAGGATCCCTCTGACAGCTGCCATTTTTTATACCCTGATACCATTACCTGCAGCAAATCTCCGCTGCTCGAGCTTGCTTTTCTCTGATCACACTCAGTCACGAACGGCGGCGGAGTCTCCCAGCCTATTCCTTGTCTCGTCTGCTTTTTTTTTTTTGAGGAAGCCAGATGGTGTGTGCCACATGTAATTTGTGTCAAAACTAGTTAACACTGAACTGCTGCAGCATTTTTTTTTTTATATATGGTGGATCTCATCTCATAACAGTTGATGTATTTCACAGCTGTTTTGGTTAAAGGACAGTAAGTGCACTCTGAGCGAAAGAAGCAGGTACTTGGTCATGGAGACTCAATCTGATAAGACAGCTCTATCTTATGCTATCACTATACAAATGACATTTACCTCAGTATGGTTAACATTAATTTCTTTCTCCGACACGGACATGGATCGTTTTCCTGAGAGCTGTAAGGAGATGATACTTCTCTCCCCCTCTGGCACCTCAGTAGATGTTTTGTATCTGTATTGTCATCTGATTAGCAACAGCACAGGCATAAAAGAGATTTGTTTCCATTGAACAAAATCTATGAAATTAAGCTTTGTTTTCATTTAATCTATTATTTGGGTCTGTAGCATGATGGATGACAACTAATTCCAATGCAGCTGAAAAGATAATTTTAAAAGACAGTGAACCACAACAAAGGCAAAACCTCGTGTGGAATACGTGGTTGGCTTCGTGGCAGAAGTTGCATAAAGGAACAGTATATTCATACATGAAAGCATCGTTTTCAGAGGGAAAAGGCAGGGAGATTAAATAGAGTGGATGTTATAACATGTGTTTAATGTACTAAAGTAGGTCCCTCGCCTCAGTAACATATGCTTTGATGAGAAGAATTTAAGATCATTTCAGATGATAGAAGGTGAAATGTTCATGGCAGAGACTACAAAGCAGCAACGCTTCTTTTGCAGGTGCTTGAACATCGGTGTTTATTAGTCATATGTCACCAGAAAATCTGTTTTGGTAACATAAATAACTGATTGTATGTTCACAAAAGCAGAGTAAAATCATTAAATCGAGATGTTGATTGTAACGTTGCTCTGTGGTACATCTAACATCCAGTCTGGATGGTGGTATGGGCATTTTTTAGTTTCAATCTTGTCTGTACTTTATTAGATGAAACACGTTACATGTTTTTATGCAAATTTACATCATCTCAATTATATAAAAGATTAAGAGCCCAGAGAGTTGTATTGGGCTGCTGTATTTTTAAAACATTTTTCTACCAGTATCTGTGTTATAGGTGAATACAGTACGTTAAATGAATTGGTCTTTCGAGATGCCAATGATTTCTTCTCTCTGATTGTCAAAAAAGTGGGTTTTTTTTTCCCTGCCTAATCTGTTTCCAGAAAAAAAACTGTCCAGTTATATCTGTTCTGTGCAATTGGCTACAGAAGTCGTAATGGGATTAAAAAACCCAACACGTGAACCATGATGATAGCTCTGTGTCACTGGTAGAAGACTCTGATACCATCTGGGAGAGGCTCCTGCCATCGTTCTAAAACAACTTATTTAAAAAGGTGTATTATCGGCCTACAAGAGGAAAAGAAACTCGCGGTATTCATTGGTCATTAATGTTTATAAAAATAGGACCTTGAACAGTCAGTGTGTGTTTGACCTTTGACTTGCAGAAAATTCCTGATAGCTTTGTCCAACCAGAAGACTATTTATGCTGGATGTATGACAAGTTCTGAGATTCAGCTGTGATGCCACGAAATATTAGGAGTCGCTATGTAAATAATTCAAAGTCAGATGAAATAAATGAAAAAAACACCAAAGTAGACTTTGCAAAACGAATTTGCAAAACACTCCCTCGGAGGCAGGCAATTACATCGACATCTAACTGGCAGAACCTGCAGGTACCTTGTGCAGATAGCTACATTTATCTGCATATATTTTTATAAAGTAGGTGTATATATATAAACCATATATACACACTTACATATTTATTTCAAGAATTGAATTGAGAACATTTGTGAGAAATGAAATTAAATCTTGCTTCCAAAAAATCTGTTTTTAAATCTTACAGCTTTGTTATGGTAGTATGTTTTATGTTACATGAATTACGTCCTTTAATGTGAATATCTGGAAGATACATTCACCATTGGATTTAACTTGCATTTTGGAATGTCCACAGAAAAAGGATCAGCGGAGCAGTAATAAAAACCAGGCATTTAGTAAATTTTTTTCTGACACATCTGTGAGCAGTAAAGAGACACAGGGTTTTACCAGCCCCGAACATTCAATCATAAGTGAAACTTTACAACTGCAGTAACAACAGCACTGTGAAAACATTCACTAAACTGCCACAAACTCTCTACTTACTACTGAAATCCTTATATAAATACTGAATGAAATTTCTTATTGCAAGGCATGGCAAAGGAAAACAAACACACTTTCATATCCACTTTTTTTCCTCAGAGGTACATCAGGTGACTCGGAGGCATGCTAATTGAAGTTGATTTTTAAAGGCTTGATTTCCAGACTCTGAGTTGCTACAGGTGCATCTCTCTTGTGGTTAATGGGAATGAAGGACAGAGTTCGTCAACATAGCAAAAGAAAACGTCATGAATATACAAAATCTGCGTATGTGGCCACATGCAGCTTCTGTATTTTTCTCTTTAGCTTAGCATCTCACAAATGCTGACAAGTTAATTTAAAGATTGGGGTCTGTTTTGTGTTTTGACAGTATTAGAAAAGGATGTTTATAAGACAGGCATTAAAGGATGCAGACATTCCCTTAGTTTGTAAAGCTTCAGTTCTGCATGCCTAGGTGAACAGGGCTTTCACTTCACGGCGTGAGGAATGCTATATTATTTATCTTTGGGTGGATTTTATTTTCTGTTTGGGTTTTTTCTGTTTAATCACATTCTTTGAAAATATTTTCAGTATTTCAGATTTGCAGTAAATTTTTGTCTGATACAGGATGAAAATAACATTACAAAAAAGAAAAGTATGTATTACAATACCAATATGAAAAGATTTCCTGGTTTTTTGGTTGCATTAATACCAGTTGAACCTGCAGAGCTGAATCTGGAGTGACTCTGCCTGTGGAACAGTTTCTGTGTTCTTCTGCCCTTTGCCTTTGGGAAAGCCAAAGTATCAGAAAATTACCAGAGTGTTGATTCTGTCCCCAGGACGCTTAAATTCGCTTAATGCCAGGAAAATCGAATATGCGCACCAGCAGTTGGTCAGATGGTAAAACATTTAACTGTTTTTACCAGTAAGACGCTGAGGAGAGTGCATTTTATGCAGAGATCTTTGGACAACATCCATTCACATACAGTGTGTGAGCTCTGGGGCGGACAGGATTTTAACACAGGTACTGTTAGGCTGGAAGGAATTCATACAATGGCAGAAAATATGTCAGGTCAGAAACAGAAAGGCAATAAATGTCATTCCTGTGCATTATGGCTTGGATTTCCAAATAAGCTCAAGGGGCTTAGCTTCCTCATTGCCACTGAAAGTGGGAGCGTGTAGGAGGGACGGGGGTCTGAGCACCACCTCACAGGCTGTGATGGGTATCTCAATTTTGCATAGGAAGTGCCACCTCTAAGTTCAAAATGAAGCACCGGCCTCCACTCCCGAGCACTGGGCAGAAAGCCCCTGGCACACATCCACATTGGGCAAGCCTGGGCAGCTTGCAGAAGAGAAAGCTCTGCTTGTTCAGGTGGGCCCCAGCAAACTGGTAACTGCAGTTTGAAGGGGTCATATTTGTCCCAGTGGCAATATTATGGAGCCCGTGTGGCTTGTCAGGTCAATCTGCTGCTTGCTTTCTGGAGTGGTGTTGCTTGTAGCAAGGGCTTGAACTTGAAGCAACTAGTAAGTAGGAATGCTAGAAACCACGTCAGCCTGCTTTCTGAGGGACGAGTATCTTGAGAAGTCGTCCTTCAATATCTCCGGGTCCTTTTGAAGCTCCTGGTTTAGCATGTCAGAATTGTACACCTTGATAGTCAGCATTGTTTACTTCAGGAGTAGACAAGTAATGTGTATGCTAGAAACTGAGTTAAACCAACACCTTTGCTGCATTTAGCAGCAAGTGTTGCAAAGCAGGCCAAAAACTATGCATGTGCCTGAGAGCTGGCCTATGTGGGCAATGCATTCGCAAAACCATCCACAATAACGGGCTTAGTATTTATCATCACGGCAGGGGTAAAGACCAGAGGTAGTACGGGTTGACTGAACCAGATGCTGCTAAATGAATGAGCAAGACCCAGTGAACAGGCAGGGGTTGTCGTGCTCTTCTCGCCCAAGGATATGCTTTGGTTCTTTCATTTCTGTCCTCTTTGTCCTCTATACTAGTCCCTAGTTTTCACACTCTTACCTTTCCTTAGCAAGTGTGATTTTTCAGGGCTCTGGAATAAGTGAATTATACAGCCTGTAGTTTCTCTGGCATCCTACCTACCGGCAGCATACAGTCACCAGCACCTAGATCAGGTTCTGAGTGTAGGGTGACCTGCCTCCTGGGTTGTTCCTGCGCTCAAAGGATATAGCAGTCAATTGAGTAAAAGTATAATGATTTGAAAAGGAATTTTGCATTAACGTTAAGGAAAAATGAAGACCCTACAGTGAGGTTACATTTCATTTAGTTTGGATGAAGACAGCAACTCTATAATGTATTTTTGTTACCATTTCCCTATTAAGTCTGTCAGAGTGTCAGGCTAATTTTGAAGATTTGTAAGCAATTATGTGGTGATGACAGCATAAGTAAAATGTGTGACTAAACTTGTCTGGTCAATAAAAGGAGAGGATGAGCTCTTCTGTTTGGTTTCCAGGTAGGTCAGGGAGAAGTAATTGCTGTGTTGCTCAAATTAGAAATCAGAACAGTTGTTTTGGTGTGTTTAACCTCAGCTACGCCCAGCATGTCCTCACAGTGACCTTCCTGTTTGCTTATGAATAATAGCTCATCAAAGAGCCAACTGGCCACCATTTTATTCTGAATTGTTAAATACAGTGCACAATTAGTAACATCAAAGCGACCACTCAAGAAACCAAGGTTAGCGCTACCAACCGCATGGAGAGGTTGTGTTTCTGTTAAATCTAGCTTCGGGTAATGATGCTGAGTTTGCTCCAGTAAGGATCCTTCAGCTCACAACTTCTCTGACCAGAATAATCTTTAGTTCTGAAAGATTTTTAATTTAACTGGGTGATTCTTGCATGTTACTGAAGAAAGTTATTTTTATTCACTAATGTCCTAGCTTGACTCAGTTCATTTTCTTGTTTGACATGGAAAAAAAGGTAGATTATTCTGTACTTTTAGCATCCTTGGTTTCTCTTCTTAAGGAAAAGGCCTGCTGTGCAGCATGCTGAGCATGTCTTGAAGGTCTTCAGGTTCTACTGAAATCAGCAGGAACAAGGGAGTTAGTCCCGTTGTTAACTTGAGATTGTGAATAGTCAGGATAGGTTTTCACAGAAGATGCACAGGCACCAAAGTCCTAGGCAAATGTGAGGTGCCACCTTACCACCCTGAGGCCTGCTTGAACCGGGCAGGGCATCAGACTGGGTGACATCCATGAGGTCGCATTCCAGCGTGGGCTTTGTGGGGGAGTCTCTAGGAGAATAACCTCCCTTTTTTTCAGTTTACCTGTCTGTGCAATGAAGATAATGATACTTTTCTTGCTTTTTAAAGCACTTTTTGATCTGCAGGTGGGAAGAGCTACCAAAAAAAAGCTAGGTACTTGCTGCTGTTCATTCTTTCTGAGCTAGATTTAAAACTATGCCACTACATTCATCAGCAGTTCAGAGTTTTTGAAGGCAAGGCTGTTTTACTTTATGGTAATAGTGAAGAGTGTTTTTGTAGTGTGTGAATGAGTTTTATTTTTAGATTAAGAGTAGATGGGTGCTGACATCTGTTAGTGTTTACTGAGAACATAAAAATGAAAGAGACTAAATATTTTGTAGCACTGCACCTACATTTGGCAATAGCAAGCCAAAAAGAAATTTCCCAGATGGTGCGTAACTCTCATTGAGTCCAGGCTGGTTTTAGACTTCTCTGAAGATCCGGCAGTCAGAGCTCTAGGAATATTCAGAGATACTCAGTATGTGTTCTCCAAAAATTTTTAAATAAACAGGTAAGTGTTGGAAGTCAGTGGCAAAAAGCAATACAGTAGCAGTACAAGGAAACTACTTTAGGCTACATGGATTTTCTAATGCACAAGGAACTATGCTTTAGAAACTTGGACTTTAATAATGCATGACAAAGCCATGGTCAGGCCCTAGTCGATCAGACATCACTGGCAAAATTCCTGTTTAATTCAACTGCCAAAAATAGATCTCAGAGCTGAACACATAAAAATTCAGGCATGTTTTGGAGAAGCACTATAAAAAGTACTTAATATAAAGTACTATGTATTTACTGATCTATCACTGTTTCAAATCTCTGCCTTCCTGTTTTTTCTGCACTTTGGTGTCCCTAGGAACAAGAAAAATCATAAAACCAACTGATAAATACGTTAAAACTGCACCTTTTTCTCCTGGCATAGTCATTTCTGGATTCCCTTGCCAATGCAGTTTGCTATTTGATTTGGGTATTTCTCTGTGACCTAGATTTTCTGTTTCGGCAAACACTGAAAAGGAGGGAAAACCCATCAATGTATTAAAGATACACGAGCTTTACCCATCTCAGGAATGTTCTTCAAGCCCAACTGGTAGCTTGGGAGAGGAAAGGCTCCAAGGAGAAGGCCCAGACCCAGTGGTCCTCCAGCCTCTGGTGTGGACCTGGGAACTAAACCCTTGTATAACAAGTTTTGCTACTTTTCTGAAATTTTGAATTTAAAAGGAGATTTTTATAGAAAGGAACTTTCTCACTCTTTACCTACAAATCCTTCCAGCTTCCCCTACCAAAAGTTTAAGGTAGGATGGAGTGCCAGAGCACTGCGCCGGACACCAAACCAGTGCTTTTAAGTATATAAAGGAAAAATGAAAGGCACCTGGCTTGAATGGAGAGGAGTCGGGGAAAAACAAGAGGTGGTAGATTTACAAAGCAAATGCAGCCCTACATAAGTGGCCTAAATATAGACGAGCATGTCATATTCCCCTTTATAAACCTTGTGAAGTTTTGAAAGTACTGAAATATTGACGTGTTTATTTTTTTAAACTTCTGTTTGCTTGAGTTCAGCCCATCCCTTTCTGCATGCCGAGCCTGCATGGAGGAGAGCTCCCATCTTGGAGAGGGTGCTTGGCCAAACCAGCCCCGGCCCCGTAACTGAGCTGTCATTCCACCCAGGGGCTGTAATCACGGGAAATAAAATCAACAGGAATGTTACACGACTGTGTGTACATACCAGTCCTCCAAGTGACTTATTTATAGCCTGAGCCGTAATGTCTGTTCATTAAAATCTCACAGAAGTCATTGTCCCTCCACCCTTCAAGCTATAAAAGCCTATTTAATACACTCTTTCTCAGAAATCAGCAGCTCTCCAGAGCCTGTTATACTATGCAAGTTATGACAAAAACTCAGCCTCACGCTCCTGTAGCTTGAGCTTTGGCGTTATTAGTTTCCCCACCATCGCTGCTGGGGATCAGGGCGCAGCTCGGGGGCATTGTTTGTTTTCCATGTAAGAAAATACAGTAGCATTTCATAAAACAGATTGAGCCGGGGCGGCGCAGTGACGGGTTATTGGCCAAGCTGTGCAGCGCCGCAGCAGCACAGGCTGGAGCATCGTTAGCCAAAGCACATAATACATCACTGTCCTCTTTCACAGCCAGTGAAACGTGAGGAGCAAAAGGGAAAGGATTTTAAAATGCTGTACTTGATTTTTTGGTAGCTCTGGTCTAAAGAAAGTAAAACGTCTGGGTTTTGGAAGGACTGTGAGGACAAAGAGGCAAAAACGGCTCTTGATTGAGGTTTTAAATTATTCAAGCAAGTAGCTCTTGTTCTTGTCGGACAGGTACTGAGAGGTATTTAAGTACCTAAATGCTGTTGAAGTCAGTGGGAGTGGAACACTTAAATGTCTTTCAGAGGTTGGTGTTAAGAGTTCAAGAGGATTTCAGAGACACTGAACTACACCTCACCTAGATAGAGCAAATATGTTGGAGGTTTTTCTCTCAAGGTCAGATTTAGTGATGTGCCTCTTCGTTCATTCAGGTATCCAGCTCCAAACCTGTACCTGGCACCTGCCAAATCTGCACAGTCAGCTAGTCAGGAATGGACACTGGGCTGGTGCTCCCTGTTGGGATCCCAAACTGGGATGTTCCCTCAGGAATTTGCAGCCAGGACATGTAACACCATGAAACACCATCCCCTGCTCCTTTGCCTTTGCTTGAATAAGCAGCATGTACAAAATGTTTTTTTGTGAAAGCAGGCCAAAATGTTACTACGTGCACAAAGAAAACTCAGTTTATGTATAGGGAGGGTTTTTCCTTGACTCCCTTTCAGTTTATTAATAAAATCTTTCTTGGTTTTTTGGTAACAGTGACAGGTCCTACATTTCAAGTAGGACAAAAATATCTATAATATAACCTTTTATGTTAGTTACAATCCATACTCAAGCACTCTTCCAAGATTTTTCAAGCTTCTAAATGCCTAAAAGAGTTGCTATTAGTTTAGCACAGTGCTCTGCCAACCATCTGTTGTGGTTTATATCATTAAATATCAGTAGGGGCTATGTATTACAGAATAGGGAGAAAAGCTCTGACATAGTAGAACTTGTCTCCCAGAGGAAACGGTGGAGAGCCAGAGGCTACATCTTTTGGAACATTTAAAACAGCTCAGACTGAAGTGCAGGAGCGTGTAGCTCAGGGCGTTTTTGCAGTCCTACCTATGAAACCACAGAGGTCTAAAGTCTTCCTGGTTCTTGGAGGGCAGAAATCAGGATAATGTCTGTAGACCTTTAAGAGTAAGCTACCACTTTGTGACTTTAGAGCACAATATTCTCCCATAATAAATTTGCATTGCAAATGAAACGACTTGAAATATGTGTCTCCAGGAGAAGTAGAAGGAATATACCTTATATGTATTTGCATTTCAATAGCACCTAAAATATGTGGTGCAGGTCTTCTGTTTGCATCTGGCTTTCTTGGATAATCAGAAGCCCAATGCCCAGAGGAATTGCTTTTGAAGGGAACAGTTCACAGCTGGGTCATGAGATTATAACAGTTTCACAGGGGCTGACTGATGGAAGAATTGCAGTCAGTTTGGGCTTGTGGAGTAGCACTACATGTTTATGTCTCTGAATGGTCTGTTCTTTCCTGTTTTACCCAAAGGAATAACATCCTGATGGTTTTCTCTTAAACAGCGTTAGCATCTGACTTTGCAAATATCACTTTATTTCTTCCACTACACTGCATATGCACACTTTACTGGGGTCTGTCCCATCTTCCCAACTTCTTCAGCTGGAACAGGCATAGCAGGTAAAGGACGATTAACAGCAAAGTACAGTACAAAGCACATTTAGCAATTTGCAGTTAACCCCCAGTATTCACCAGTCCAGACTTTTGCATTCAGCTGTGACAGTGTCCTGCAGGAACGAAGGAACAGTGTAGCATGCAGGAAAGGATGATCAAGGTGATAGCCTAGGAAATTACACTTCTCCAATTCACTGCAATTCCTAAAGATGTGTTGACAACAAAGAACTGTGCGTGGATTGCCAGGGGGCATGTTTGTACACAAAGATACAGACAGTTTTGTTTCAGACGTGCCTAAGCTCCTTCTGATAATGACATATTTAAATCTAATGAGTGTGCTCTATGCCCATATCACACATGGTATTTCATATTCGGAAATGTTTTAGCTTGTGTGTTGTTGATATGATTTTTTTTAATTAAAAAAAAGTCACCAGAAACAAGCAGGAGTCCAGACCTTCAGTCCAAATCCTTCCTGTTTCATCACAAATCATGTCATGGCTTTTTTTTTGTGAAGGAAGTATTTCTGAAAGTGATAGCTAAAAATGTCAATTTCATTTACCAATTTCTTGCCAAAATATATATTAATCTTTTAAAAACACAAAGTATTTAAAAATATTAGCCTTCTATTTGATTTGTAGCTACTGACATTTAATTATTAGGTGCACAGTGTGCTCAGAAACACTATATAGTATCTATTTCTAGGACTTTCCTCAACAGAACAGGACAAGTATTACAGTGTGCACTCACAAAATGCTGTGCTTCATCTCTGGGTGTAATCTACTACTACTTATTATCTGTCTTTATTTTGTTCCTGTACTTGGTTACTTCACAGATTCCTTTACTTTGTCCTCATTAGTACCCACAAACACATCCTTCATGAATGTCGCCAGTGTTCTTTGTTATCAAACACAGATGTGAAGAAACCACTGAGATTTTCTTGATTCTTTTTCAGTCATTGGAAATTTCTTTGTTGTTCTCTTTGGTCCCGGTCCAACTCTGTAGGAGTCGGTGATTGTCTTTCCACCAACTTCATTGGGATTTGGATCTTGTCTTTAATAGTTCTACTAAATTCATTTTATTTTCATCCTTCAAGTATATCTTAAAGTTGTTTTATTTTAAAATGCATTGTGATTTGTCATTTGACCTTCATGGATTTTATATGTTTTTGAATACCGTCTTTATATTCCATCAGTTGCTTCTTGTAAAATTCAAACCTTGTTGCAGTCCTTTGCCCATGCGCTCACTCTCCTGCTCTCTCACTCTCTTTTTCAGAACTCTGTTTTCACTCAGCTAACAATAAACTACTTATCGTCGGTCCTTATGGGGGCTTAGTTTTAGGTTTCACTCTCTGTAAGGATATATGTCCCTCCCAAGCCAACTCTACCACCTCTTTCAACTTTAGCAAATCTTGTCTACTGTGCCTCTTTGCCAGTCAACATTGCAAATTTCTTTCATTTAAATAGATTTCATTTAATCAAATCAGGCCATGTATGCACAATCATTTCAGACAGTGAACTTGAGCGCCTTACTAAATATTAGTCTTGTTTTCCACACCTTGCTTAATGAGCACCTCATTTATTAGTTGTAGCACTGCAGCACAGGAGTGGCGAAACCAAGATCTGTGCTTGGTTGAGTTGGACACACAGGGAAGGAGCAGCCCCTGTTGCGGTGTTGAACCAGACAGGGCAGACAAGGTGAGAGAGCGAAAGTAAAGTTGCTTCTCAAACAGCTGAAGTGACTGGCCAACAGTTCAAAATAAAATCTTTACCAGTCCACCTTCCTTTTTCAGGTTAAAGTGTGTGTGTGGCTTCCCATGTGTGTGTTTGGGGGTTTGGTGGGGTTTTTTTAAATCAAAGGCATTGGCTTTCTTTTCTAGTATTGCAAAACTGAATTTAACCTTTCAAATCTTAAGCCTAAAGGCTGCTACCACTTACCACCTCTCAGTGCTAGCACATAGTTTTTTCTGATTGAATGTGCATTCAATCTTCCATACTAGACTCCTAGCAATATAAAAATAACCTTTCTTCATGTACCACAGTGGTATTAAGACAGGCCAGTCATACTGGTGCCTTTGCAAATGTCCCTCCTAAATCCTTCTGCCACCCATTATCCTCTAATTTTCACATCTGCAATTTTTCTGCTGTCTTAGCAATTTTCTTGGACTCAAGACTAGTTAATGGTTATTAAAGCAGGACCTAATCAACCCAGTTAATTTCTATAAAAACTGTTCTTTCAAGGTCCTCCTTTCAGCAGCTTTAACAAACGTTCTTGTTGGTTTGGTTTTTTGCTAAATAGTTGAAAAGAAATTTGATAGTTCAGAATCTCATTAAAGGGAAATACACCCACGTTATATAGATATACTTCTGCTCTGTTCAAAAGCCAGACCTTCTCAGCAGTGCCCAAGAGTAGATGCAGAGCAAGAGCGGAGGGACAGATGCACCCTCTGATGCTAACAGCAGGGAAAGGTTATTCCTGTACCTGACTCATGTCAAATAATGTCACTTGTTTGTGTTAGGAGGGATTGGCAAATGCATTATATTACTGGNTTTGCTTTGAAGGACCTGGAAAGGAGCTGTGATGTTACACAGGAGCTGAAAGTACAGGCAGTGCCAGTACCGTGGCAGGATGTAGAAAAATGAGATGCAAAGTCAGGTATGATATAGCTAGGATTGCCCTAAGAATTTGCACCTAGAGGAGAAATGACCGTCAGCAGCTTGGTGTTGGAGGAGAAAAGAAATTGGGCTTGTTCACAATTCTAGAAGACACAGCACAAAAATCACCATGATGGTTTGCAGTTACTTGTACTGCTAACAGTGTCCTTAGTAAGGGGAAGAGCTGTGGCAAAGGCAGTACCCACTTGCTCTCCCATCCCATGGTTAGGATGAATCAGTGAAGCCCTAAGGGGGGGGATTTGACTGCTGTTACCCAGGCTTTCTCTGCCCTGCGTAGAAACAGGGCAAATGATTTCATTCTCCAGTGCTTTTGGCCCTGTATCTTCTCGAGCAGGAAATTAATACAAAAATAGAAAGTAGTTTGCCATTAACATGGCAGTGATTATCTGAGGGCCAGACTCGGCATCCATTGAAGTCAAAGGAAAAAAAAAAATTTCCATTGACTTCCAAGGGCTTTGGCTCAAGGCCTAGGAGAACCTCTTCAAATTTCTGAGGATTGCTAGGCTACTGAAAAATAATGTACGTACAGTGCTTCAGTGTACATATGTTGCTTTGATTATTTCATGAATATCACGTGCTTTGATGTTGGAGGCTACATAAAGACCGCCAAAAAAGATCTGTTAACTAATGACTGTGTTTATGCTGTAGTAGGCAAATGCTGAAACTGAATTTGGCCTTTTTCCCCTGGGACCGAATCCAAATAAATGTCATGAAGTAACTGCACAAACAGCACTCACTGGAAAAAAAAGGTCTTTGTTTCACTAATAAGCTCTTTTAAGGAACAATGGATACAGTTTCTCAGTTTTCTTTACATCTGACAAAATAAAGCAGGCAAGAATTCTATTTTAAGGCCATTTGAATGAAAGCAATGAAAATTGGTTTGCTTAACAAAGGTAACTTGACTATTTGTTGTGGTTAGGAAGATGTGAGAACCCCTATGAATGTTTCTGGATTCCTGAAAAGAAGGTTTGCTTGTTTGTTTGTCTGGTGAGGGCAGTTGGGTTCCAGCACAGGGTTTATGTGGGGCAGATTGCATGCACCAAAATACGCCCAAGAGTTGCAAAGTAGTTGGAGGATGCTGATGTTCAGGAATCTACAAG
>VYZW01007460.1:4036-35652 GCA_013401315.1 Balaeniceps rex | reverse complement strand
AATGTGTCTTTCACACCATCATTTAGTTTACTTCCGATTCTTGTTGAACTACAGGTTGGGTAGCTGCTTTCTATTATTCATTAGTAGCTTTTAATGCCTGTAGTATCCCTTTGGGGACAAATGCTCTTTTAGTTGGATGTATTGGAGCCAGGTTCCTCCTGAAGTCAAGCTAACTTTACATGCATTACATACTGAAGAGACCACTAGTTTCCAAGCCATAGGCAGACTTCTCCAAATCAAGCCATGCCACCAGAAGAAGTTACTGCCTTTAGCTGCTCACTGCTCTTCCCCCGTCAAAGGCTGCTGCCCTCTCCATCTACTCACACAGCAAGTTGTGTAGGAGCTCCCTCATTTGTTTTAAGCAAAATCAACTCTGTTTGTTTTGCTCATCGTTGGTCTGCACCAAGATAACTGGCTCAGCCTGAAGCTGGGCCTTGTAGGAAGTGTTCATACAAACTGTTCAATGAGTACATCAGTGGGGGTGATCCCTAATGAGGAGAGCAGGGAATGGTGCTGAGCAGCTGAGAGTAGTAACCTCTTCCAACTCACAGCAGGGTCCTGAAGAGTACATCTGTTCATGGCTTCTGTCTACAGCTGCTTTGTAGGTCTGACCAAAATGCTTCTGGCAAAAAAGCAACTCCTACTGAGGGCAGGGGGGGGAAGGTAACATTTTCTGCAGGGAAATGTTAATTTGAAAGAAATTCCAACAAAAAGCGAAATGGTGCCTCTAGTGAAGGAAGTGAGGGTTTTCTAATGAGTTCAGTGGAGTCAGGATTTCACACAAAAATATCTGCCTCGGGATTTCTCACGGAAAACTGCTTTTTGAATTGCAGATTTACATTTTTTTCATTTAAAAAAAATCAGTTTCTCCAGCAGTTCTAACAGCTACCACTGTACTGCTAGAAAAAAACAGGAGCACGTTTTGCTCCCACTTACCCCTGTAAAGACTTCAGCTCCAAATCCTCGCTGTAGAGTTTGACCCTAGCCATTTAAATGGTAAACTACATTAAAATGGATGAGCACGACTGTAGCCACCAGTCCCAGCCTGCAATCTGTAGCGGTGGAAAGCCTCGTTTCCACATGGCTCATCTACTGTAAAGTGTGGAGAACAAGACATTTATTGCCTGCTTCTGTGGGACGGGAGACTTACCCTTGCCATCGACTCAAAGGCACTCAGTTTGCTGCCCACTGCTTTCACTCCAGCTGGCACTTAGTGCTTCAGAGCACACAGCCCTGATGCGAATGCACAAATGAGTAAGCTAAATCATCTGTATTTCCTGAAATGACTGCATTACAGTGGGGCAGAATTTATACTTTTTGTTTGTGTTCAGATCAGAGCATTGTCATTTCTGATTTCTCTGTCCTGTAGCATACTCATAGTTTAATGTTAAATTTCAATACATATCTCTCAGCAGTTATTCTACGTTAAATAATTTGACAATCTGTTGGTGTAAGACTTTATCAAGGCAGTTTCAAACAGTATGGAGTAGATCCACCTGCCCAGAACTGTAGAACTTCTCCACAATTGCCCCTGTGTGTTGCTTAAAAAAATTTTCAGAGCAAACTGCATATTCCATATTTAGAGTACGCCATCTCTTATTTCTTCAAACAGGTGAAAAACATAGACCTTAATGAAGGCATAAATCCTCGGTGTTTAATCTTTCTAAAGAAATGCAGTAGTGTTTGTGCAGGGAGGAAATTATGAAAAAAATCACTAACTGCTGAAAAAACGCAGAATATCTCAATATCACCATTTATATAAACAGCCAGAAGCTGTTTGCTTTATAGTAAAGAATACAAGGAACTGACTTTTATCTCCTCCCCTACAGATTTCAGTAAATAGTAGTCTCAAAGTGAAATTGTCTTCAGCGTTAACTATGAAACCATGCTATGATGCCATATTCATAAGGATGCTTCCAACTTCAGTATTGCACTGCAGAATAAGCAAGAAATATAAGTAGGACCTGTTAAAAGAGGAAAGAACATAATTTAAGGATCAGTATATAAGTTGTAACTCTTTTTTTGAATCTATATTGCTTTTCCTAAATGTACTAAAACTGTAAAGTAATATCAGTGGAAAATTGTAGCAGAATGATTTGTTTTCATAGTTCATTTATAGTTAATTTCCTGTACTAGTAGTACAGGGAAAATGATTTAGCAGCAAGTCTAGTGTGAATTCCTTACAAGAAACCAAAAGATAAATAGCTTACTCCCTACTGCCTAAAGGTTTCAGAGTGCGGATGAACTGAATTAATAAAATCTTTGGAGTCTTTGTATGCTTCAGTATGGAAGGCATGAAAAGTATTCCTCCACTGTGCAGTTTATTTTCTGTACATGTTCTCTGGGAAGGCAGCCTAGAGATAATACAGGACAAGTTACCTTTGGTTTGGAAAATTGCAGTCCGCTCTTAAGTTCTCTCCAGGCCCAGCAGAAGGCTGTGGGCTTCCTGCCCTCTGCCTGGGGAAAAACTGAAGGTGCCCCCACACAGCTAAGACATTTGGCAATCAGATGAATGCAGAAAGCGCTATTTGCTATGCTCTTTCCTTTCCTACAGAGATACGTGGTGGTGTCCTCCATACACATGAGCTCAGCTGTGCTAACTCATCCTTCTAATTTCTTCTACAGGAGCCAGAAGGATATTTATTTGGGGGGGGTTGTCACTTCTGTATCTGCGTGTTTGACTGCTGTTACACTAAGATTGTTTGTGCTTTCTTTGTCCGTGTCTCAGCTGTTGCTCAGCACTAGTGTGCTGGCAACATCCATTTGAGGGAAGGAAGAGAAGCAGGAAGGGGATGGACTTCTCAGCAGAACTTGGCAGGATTTTTATTTTGGTATAACTTGACCCTTGCTTAAAAGAAACAAGTTAAAATATATACAGGTATAGTAGGGTATATATAAATACCCTACTAAAATATATGTAGGTAGAGGGTACTAGGCACAACATAACCCACTCTTTTCTCATTGACAGACTGATTAGAATAGCAAGTACATATTAATGCTTCATGGTTGCTTCCCACTTCTCCTGCCCTCCAGCTGTCTGGTTTTGAATAATAATTTGCATTTCCTCCCAAACCTCTTCTAAGAAAAGATCTAAACCTCACTGGTACTGAACTACTTTTAGTAGAGAGGACTGGACTGAGTCTGCTGACCAGCTGCTGTTACAGCTCTGAAAATCAAATAAATTCATCCCCCACTCATTTGCTTTCATCAGTTACATATGAGATACAGTACAAATGGGATGGTCTCAATTATGAAGATCGGAGGAGTTACACAATTAAGCCTGCTTCTCTATTTCATTGGTATCAAAAAGTAAAACACACGTTATGCTTTCTTACCTAGTTCACGAAGCTTTTCTATACTGGAATGTATAAATATGAGTTTAAATACTTGAATCAAAACATGAAGTAAGCAAATGCATCACTGTGACAAGCTGCTAAAACTTAGTTGTTCATTTTGTAGAGGATAACTTTAGTTCTTCTGTATTGGGTATTAAACCAGAGACTCATATTCTTGACTAACAAAGTGCAGTTGAAGCTATTGATAAATCATAATGTGAACGGATAGCAGAACCTTTGACATTTGGGTCTGTTCAGCTTTATCCACCTGGAAAACAAGGATCAACCCTTTAATAATGCTGACAGCTCATTTAAAAAGGATCCCTAATGATGAAGTGCATTAAGGGATGTTATTTGTTTTCTTGCTGTGGTGGATATTGACCATCGATCTAAGACAGGAGCTCAGTACTCGCCATCTGATTACAAAGTTGTTATGGAAGGAAAAGGCTGAATGGTTGAGTTAAACTCAGTAACAATTAACTGTGTTTCCTAGTAATATTTTTGGACCTGGCAATTTGAGTTATTAGCATCCAGTTTCATCGTGTAACTGTTAGGGAGATGTTGGCTTGACTCTGGAAGGTGCTGAGAGCTTCACTGAGCAGCTGACAACTTTCGTAGTACTACATTTGTACTTTGATAGCATTGCTGGAAAAACTGCCCTTGCCTTGAATGGAGCAGGACTGGGTCCAGGTTCGGTTGTTGTTCATGTTCTTCACAGGCAGAGACATGTGAGAAGGTCAGTGAGACTCGGTGTGTGGCTGGATGGGGATAGCAGTTAAGTGAGGAACCTGCTTGTGTACCTGCTTTGATGAACTGATGTCGAGGTGTTCGGTGTCTTCAGCCATATATACGCTCTTATTGAAGTTAGACCATGAGGATGAAGAAGTTTGTAGTGAATGTGCAAATAAAAATCACTGGCCTCTTCCTGATACAAAACCAGATGGCACTAATATTTGTAAGTTAATTGAAATAAGTTACTGATGGCTTAGTAGTGAACGTCAAAGAAACTTGGGCAGGTTTGGATTTTCAGGCAGCTGGAGAAGGTTATCTTATTTGCACTGTTTCTACACATAAGTGTGAAATGACTACTGCTGAAGTCCATAGCAGCCCTGTTTATTTATTTTAGAAGTGTAAAACTGACATTTATATTATAGTAGGAAACAATATTTTAATCACTTTCCAGCCAGGGAATAGTGTAAGAGCAGACACAGGAGCCACCGCTCACATGGGCAAGAGTGACCTGTTTGAAATGCTGTGTATGGATTGCCAGAGGGATTTGACAAGATGCCTGCTAAAGGACTCTTAAATTGTCTCAGCACAGTCTCACGGATCACACACAGATTTGAAAGACGGGAAGCAATGTCTGTGAGTAAATGGCTAGAGAGGTAGTGGTGTATTCCCAGGGATCTGGCCTTGAGCTTGAGCTGTTCAATGGATTCATAAATGATCTGCACAACGGTGAGCTGACAGCGTTTGCTAGTGATCCAAGATTATTCCAGCTAACAGCAATTAAAACTAATTGTCTGCAGTTGCATGATACTGAGTGACTGGCAGATGAAATTCTGTGTAAATAAATACAAGGCAATGTATACGGAGAGAAATATTCTTGCTATATACAACGCTTGCTCTGAATTAGCTGTTACCACTCAAGGAAGAGATGAGAAGTCCCTGTAGATGAAAACATCCATTCACTCCCCAAATGCTGTACAGAGGAGAATTAGGAATGGCACAAAGAATGAAACACACATTTTATACATAATAAATATTGTATTAATATAATACAGAACAAATGTAGATTTCCAAAGCATTGCCATGGTGCAAGGGCGCAAGCCCTGCTTTATCAAGTGTTTGAGTATCTACCGCAGGCAGATCAGGGATTCGAGCCGCGACGCCTGTACTGGCAGGGAAGTGTCCCTGGAGCGGCACAGTGCTCCCTTCTACCTACTTTGCTGTAAGACCAACAACCTCACCTAGAGGGGGCAGGTAGGGGTAGTATCTTCTTGTATCACCATAGCAAGGCTTTTCAGCAACCTCTGTCCAAAAGGGCTTTTGATGAGATGTAAGATTTGCAGTGCTTGAATCCATTTAGGTAATGGTACATGGGCTCCTGAGCACGTCTTAACGTGTTATTGTAGATTATGCATTTATGGGAGTTTAACTTTCAGATACCAGTTTTATCTAAAAATATGCATTACAGTATTTGTACACCACATAGAGTTCCATTACTTGTGTATTGAACAGATGACAGTGGCCTGAATTGTCGCAAGAGATGCTCTTACTGAGCCAGCGCCCAGCGCAGCGCTGCCAGGGGCCCTGAACTCAGGGCAGCACACCGAGATCCTGCAATATGCTCAGCACTATCCCTTGTCTCGTGCTGGAACACCACTTACTTGGAAAACATTTTTCTCAACAAAGTTTCTCAGTAACTTCTATTTAAATTGAATTTTTTGTTTAGTTGTAACCAAGAGCCCCTGGTGTCCTACCTGCCTTTTTGTGTAATACCACTCTCCCAGCTAAACACTCCCCTTGCAACCCCACCTAACCCTGCTTCCCCCTTCTCTCCTCATTTGTGCTTTTCTAAGCATTGATTCACCCTCTGGCAGCACCACGTTTTGGTGAGAGTTGAAACAGTCCCTGTGTGTGTATGCACATGAGCACATGTAGGTGTGGAGGCAAAAGGGGGCACAAGTTTATTCACTTAACAGAAGCAGCATTTGGGCGCTCCTGGGGATTTTCTTCAAGCATGCAGGACATGATCAGGTCCATAGCTAGTAGCTACAGGAGTTTATAACATTGCTGGTGTGTTTATAGTATAGTGTGGAAGGTGCTATATAAATATCAATTACTCTATTAGTACTACTAATTAGTTTTTATACCCTACATTCATTTTATGCTCTTCAAAAGAAAATGCAACCAATGCAGACTACCTTAACCTTCAAGCATCTAAATGTGGTTCATTCCAAGGGTTAACTGTACTTGTAGTTTGCTGTATTAGTCCCAGTTGTATTTGACATAAAAATGTTTTTATAGCACAACCAAATACCAGCATATTTGCGGTTGCAGTCAGATGTTTTTAACTATATTGGATATAACCCACAATGGTTTCAGAAGATATTTCCATTGTTTTAGCCAGATTTAGAGAGGCTGGATTAAGCTATGGCACACCAAGCCCAGTGGTGTTTATATATGTCAGTATCAGTCTTAAAGGGCAAAGAATATGATGTTCCATAAACCTTTATGCAGAAATAAATACCTCGCAGCAAAAATGTTTTTCTAAGATCAGTTACTATTTCAACTATAATGACCTGCTTGGAGAAGGTCAGGGGCCAAATTCTACTCTCATTTACACTGGCATAAATCCACAGTAACGTAAGTGTAGGATTTGGGCTTGGGAGTCTAATACTTTGGAGTTAATTTTCCCCTGACCTGCAACATTTTAATGCAATCTGTTCTGTCTGAGCTGTTTATTTAGCAAATTATTCCATGGATAAGATCCTGATAAACTATGTAATGCGAGAAATTAATTCAGTCGGAGCTTCAGGGCAGAATGTAGTCCTGGGCAGTGCTTGTTTTAATTGTCTCTTTCTAAAAACAAAACCATGCTGGTGTTGATCTGCCAAAAGGCTTGTTCAGGTTGGAGATGTTACTGTTTAAACTGAATATAAGTATGTCGGTAATGTACTGAAGTTCTGATCCAACTTTACAAGTATGCCAGTCCCCAGAAGTCCTCAACTCGTAACTGCCAATGCAAACACCCCACAATCTCTGTCCCTCTTCTGAATGGTTGAACAAAAGTTTATATATGTTCCTAATTTTTGCAGTTCAGTTCCAGTTTTCAACTTTATGGACTTTTCCCATGTCATCTTTAACCTTTGATTGCAAGTAGTGTTTCTGATCTTTACTGCTAGCAGTGAACAGCTCGTTAATGAAAGATGATTTAGTACCAATTTAAACATCAAGAACTGTCGTAATAGATATTATGTAAGTATGAAGGATAATTTTTTAAAACCGCATACCTGACTTATGCGCGTGCAGTGCAAATCCCGTGTGTGTACACAAGGCAATCCACGTTGTTCTTGAAAAAAAGTAGCAAATCTTTTTTTGGCTTACAATAGTAAGTTGTTTAACGTAGGTGAACTCAAAACGTGATTAACAGATTCTGTGTTATCAGCATCCCTTGTAGCAACCGGCTACCTGGGACTCTGGACCCCACCCAAATTATATAGACCAGGCTACACATATATGGAAAATGAAGGGCCAAAATATTTCAAGGAGCCTATAAACTCCTCCGCATATCTTCTAACCGAGGCTCTTTCGCAACTCAGTCCCGTATCCATTCGTATGACACTGCTCAGGAACCTGAATTGGAATCCTCCTTCCAGATTTCAGATGTTTCTGCTTCTAGTAGCACACATCTGCAACTCGTGTGTAGCCCAGCCACCTCCTAACATTTCACCTCTCGGGTGCCAGGACTTCCATCGTGAACGTGAAGGCGGCCGACTGATCATTTGAAGCGCAAAATCATGTTAAGCTATCGTCCTGCCTAGAAGATTTTCACCCTGTGCATTTATATGAACTCATGTTGTTATGCTGGGCAGTGGGGGAGATGATAGTCAGAAAGGCCAGTTTTGCCCGTCTTTGAGTAATATAGATCTGGTTGAATTTCCCTGCTCAATCATGCAGTGTGCTAGTAGATAGCTTCTATATTAAAACCTGATGTGGTTTTGGATATGCATTGGATTAGTTTCTCTCAAATAACTGTTCCCATCTAATTTGAACATTACACAAATACAGTAACAAGTGAGAGGACTTTTATTGTAGTTTTAATTCAACACAGAGCACAATATATATAACCATTGAAAACAGAACCACAACTTGACAGACTCAGATCTGGCTCTTCCCTAATCCTGCGGGCTCTGTGCAAAACCCTAATGGAAAAATACCCAGGAAAGGATGGGATGGGATGAGATGAAATCAGTCTCTCTACAGTTCTTTGGAGATGCTGCTGCCTTTGGGGAGGACCTGGGGTGGAGGGAGTACCTGGTCAAAAGCTTGTCCCTGAAACTCTGTAGGGAATCAGGACTTTTTCTGTTAGTATCCAAAGCTCCATGTTGAAAGCTGCCTTAATTTCACAGTTCCCCACCTCCCATCCTGGAAGCAGAACTTACTTCAGAGCCCTGCTGCTGTTTCATGTTCATGTAACTGTGCAAAAGCAAGGGGACTCTGAAAGTTTATGGTGGCATTTACTACACTAAGCACCAGATGGATTTCTATCCAGATGTCCTAACAGCTGCTGAAAAGGCACGCTGTAGAAAATTATTACTTCCCAGTTACACACGCCATTCCTACGTGTAGAAAAGACACGGAAAGGCGCTGGTAGAGTTAGGGGTAAAAGGAAGCACGTGTTCTACTTGCCTCATTTCTCACCTACTGTGAGAAACTTGGGGCTTTTATTCTTGTTCTTCTTTAGGCCACTATAGATTACAGAGTTCCTTATTTCTTGTTTTCCGATCCCCTATACTGAAGCCCAGGTTTGAGCTCAGATGTGGCAGGGAACACTGTGCATGGAACCAGCTTCTGTATTTAAGTCAGACTCGTTTCCACATGCTGTTTTGCAAAATGTGCCAGTCACACTTCCATGCCTTTGATTTCTGTTACTCCGATTTTGTGAAAAACTGCAAAGCACAGATTGGGAGGTCAATTAAGTTGATGAAAAAATTCCTTCAACTTCAGTTAGACCAGGATTTTACTCTTACCCCTTTCTCAAAATAAATGATGGCAAGATTGTGCAAGCATTAGCATCAACCACCGAAGGCCCAATGCTACAAAGCGCTTGGCAGACAGTGACATACTCCCAAAGAGCTGCAAGGGGTCTTCTGGTCCCCACCCAACAGAGCCCGTGTACCAACCTGCACTGTTGCCTTCCATGGGAAAAGTTCTGGTTTTATGCATGCACATCTGAGGAGAGAATCTAATGATTCCCATCTCAAAAAATACAGCCAGCTGGCCTGTTTCAAAGTTGGCTGTCTAAGACTGTATCCTTGTGTGCATCCCAACATGCTGAGCAGTACTAGCAGTGTTCCTCTGCAGCCAGTGAGATTGCTCACGGAATAAGGTGCTTGAGGTAGCATTAAAAGCTCTGGGAAAGGCTACTTCACCATGGTATGGGCTAGAGAAAGTTGATACTGGAGGTATCGTCTTTCTGGAAAGGAAAATATTTAAGGAATGTGTTTTTAGCTGCTAAATAGATGCAAGCTGTATGTGAAATGCGCATGAGCCTACGTTTTGCAGTGTGTGTTTTTGAAGCAGATCCTTGTAATGAAATAGATTCAGATATATAGTCTTTTTCTTTTTTTTTTCCTTTTTTTTGGGGGGAGAGGGGAAGGAGGGGTTGTTTCTCTTGGTCAACATCAGGACCCTATTGTATGAGGAGTTACTTAAAGGCACAGAAGGCAGCTATCCTGCCTGAAGAAGCTCAAAGCCAATAGCACACAGAAAGCTGTTGTACATGTAAGAGAAAAAGTCTGCTCTGTTAGCACAATGGCTTTTTGCTTTCAGAGTAAGCACTTTTTTTTGGAAGTAGTCTGAACAAATAACCAATTACTTTTTTTAACCAAATATTCAACTACAATCATACCACTAGGTTAAAAACTCTGTGCATATTTTGTATTTTTATTTTTTCCCCTCAAAAGAAGTAAGAATTAGTGGCTGTACTTAAAATGTATTCTGTTCAATGTGTGCTGTAATTGCTGCTGTTCCCCGTCACATCAAGTTTTTAAAAAAAGCAACCATTCCAGTGAAAATTCAGTCTCTTTAACAGTTGATATATTTCTCTCTTGCTCCATTAGGAAGCTGATCCAGCTTCAGTTTCTGAACGTCCTAGTAGTGTCAGTGCACACGTCTTCTGTCAAGTTCAATTAAGAATAGCTCAGATAGCAGTTGAGTATTTTTCCATAGCAAATCATAACTTCTTAACCTTCTCAAAACTTCTTCTGCAGATGTTTCTATGACGGACTATCAGTCTGCATTTGGGCATCATTCCCTCATTAATGTAAAATTGTGTGACTGTATCTTCTTTTACATGAGAAGCTTTGTTTCATTTTCTCTGCTTTTATTTGAGTTTCATTTTAGAGTGTACATACGCTCAAATTTCCCATCTCGCAGCACAGCTGGCTATACCCAAGAGTGTGCAGTCTCAAGTTTACAACGAACACTGCTGAGGGGGTAGTGCACAGATGAGGAAAAAGGAAGGGATGCAGTAGTACAATCTTTATAATGTGAAGATCATGGATTTATTTTGTTTAGACGTATATATTGCAATAGCTTGGTCAGAGTAATAAGGGAAGGGTATTGCCATGTTGCAGTTAAGGTGTAATTATGCTGTTTCCAGTGTGTAATTACGCTGTTTCCAGTGTGTAATTACAACTTATTTATGAACCGCCAAACCTAACCAATTGACTTACTCAGACCCCTTTGGCAGAAGTAGTCACGTGTGTATTGTTATAGGTCAGGTATATTAACTTCTGCTGTACAATGTAATTATTCTGGGCTGTGTACTATATTTTCTGGTTATAGGTGTTAATAAGTATTGATATTAAAAAGCAAAATTTCACTGTAGATGAGCTAAGTCCAGGCTCAGCTCTGTGCAGGAGGGCGTTAACAGCTGGCAAATGACAATATGTCTCCTGGATTCTTGCATCATAGAAATTCCCCTGCATCGTGTTTGGCATGATACACTTCCTGGTGTGCATTGCTACCGCATGCCTTCTGCTTTTGGGAAGGGATGCCCAAGCCCTGCTCGGACGGGGGGCTTCTAGGGTTCCCTAGGCACCAGCTCCTGGGGGCTCCTGTTGTCCCCAGCCTAATGAGTCTGATCCAAGTAGCCAGGATATAGAAGCAGACAAAGCATTTTACAGAAAGATCCGTGATAAAAATGTTGATTTTGGGGAGCAACCAAAATGATTTGTGGGGCCTGATCTTCAAATCTGTGGAAACCTGTGGAAGTCCTTTACTTTCATGCACAGAAAAGACCTATGCAATGTGTAGTTCTCCCAGATTTTAAAAACAAGACAAAAAAGACAAACCCCAAAACCCTGTCTGCACGTTCTGGCAACAGCCCATTTACAAGGCATTTGACCATGTAGCCCCAGTTAAGACCTCTTTGAAATCACTGTCTAACTTCCCATTGCCTGGATTTTCTCTGAGTCCCCAGTCTCAGCTGTTGATGGAAGAGACAGTAAATAATGTTGGACACTTGAAAAACGCAGATTAATTGTATGAAAACGTCATACAGGTCAAGGGAGATTGTGTTTCATGTTATTTACTGATACAGGGCAGCATTACCAGTGGAATTTGTACATCCTATACTCTAGCATACTCATTCATTTGGCACTCCTTAATGGAAAACATGGAGCAATTATATGCAGACAATGCTGTAATGGAAAATAATTGAAGACAGCCACAGTTTGGGCTTTTGTTTTGGTTTTTTTTAAACAACGCATGCCAGGTCCTGCATGCAAGCATCCTTTTTTTTTGTTTCCCCCAGCATAAATGCAGCCAACACTTGAACCACATACGAAACCACAGTTCTGGGGCTCTAACTTCACAGCCAGCTTGAAATGACCAAAACAACATCTGCTACAGTTAGAATTTGAAAGTGCTTTTTCACTTTGTTGAGTTCCTTTCTCTGCTCAAATCAGCCTCGGTAGAGTTAATGTTTTGTGACTGTTTTATCTTAGTAAATGGAAAACTTGATGGTTTTCTGAATTTCAGCAAAGCATTTGTGTGAAAAACCATCACGCAGAAATGGATAAAGTATATGTGTAGGTAGTATCTGAAGCATTTCTTGTTATGTCTTCCTCAGTGCTGTAACAGTTCAAGCAAGCTCCTTTTAAGACAGCATAAACTTAACGTTCCCTTGCTTTTTATGGTTTTAAACATCAGTGTTTACCTCTGCATAAGTGAAGCTGTCAACACAGCGCTTCTAATATTAATGTGACATATATGCCTATTCTTGTTACTCTTGTTATTATTAATAGTAACCATAATATTTGAATTATGGTAGTACCTCAAGGCCAAGCCCTCTTTTCACTATGTTTTTACAAAAAAGAGTAAAGAGAGGGTCCCGTCCCAGACAAAAGATCAGTTGGAAACCAGGCGTGGAGAGGAGGAACAGTGAGCTGCAGCAGATCAGGAGAAGAGCTGAACTGATGGTGAAAATGCCACATGTGCCAGAGGAATCAGAAATAATCAAGTTTGATTGATTTGGAGAGTCAAATACATTTAAATGCTCTTGCATGTGTTGTAGCAATGTGGCAGAACCTCTGGTACTTGTGTTGACCTCGGCTCAGTACCTCAGGCTTTTCAGCCATGGCCAAGAAGCAATTCAGTAGGTCAGCAGCTTTTAGGAGACTTGTACCTCCTCTTCTTGACTGGCAGTGGGAGCAGAGATGAGGTTTGTAGCAATGAGAAGCTGTCAAGAGTGCATGAAAAACAGAAAGATGAGTCTTAGCCCCTTATATATATTGGCCTAATGAGGACTTACATTGATCCCCGCTAAAGATCTGATCTTGTATGCCTTACTGCAGTAATTGATACAGAATTATTCAGTAATCCCCCTGAGAGTACAGAGGACAAGCGTGCTCTTCCCAGCCAGAGCCTGCTGCAGTGTTGCTGCTGACATTGCAGCTCCTTCCCCAGTACGCCCTGGGGTCCCCGCTCCAGCCCTGCGATCCCTGCTTCAGCCCTGGGGTTCCTGCTCCAGCCCCGGGGTCCCTGTTGCAGCCCAAGGGTCCCTATTGCAGCCCAGGGTCCCTGCTGCAGCCCATCTCCCCTCCCTGCTGGCAGGACTGCCTGTAGCACCCAGCAATCCGCCCTTGTGCCTCACTTTGCTCCACTCCCCTTGGAAGGACTCTGTTTCAAGGGCTTATTCAAAGAAGCCCCTGAAGGTCTGGTTTGGGTTTACCAACCTGAAATCAAAAAGGACTGGTTTAATGGATTAAGCCTCAGGCTTGAAGCATGCGGTGTTGAACTCGAATCAGTTGTAATTGGGAATATACTATATGCAAGTAAATCTGTGTGAGCGACTGCAAGTTAGTGTTGATTTGTACACCAGAGGCAGACAAGAAAATGCAGCCAGCATAAAGACATAAGGTGAAACAGCCCCACCTGCCTTTTTATTTCTGGATATACTGGGCCCTAGCCAATGTGACTACAAAGCACATTCTTGCAGATCGCTGTGCTTGCTACAGCACCACCATTTACAGTGTCTTCCCAGTAAACTTGGTCCACAGAAGCCCTGAAACCATGAGGCTGACATAAAAAGTGAGCAAAATGTGGCTTCTCATGTGTTTTACTAATCATGTTTCCTAATCATATGAATATATGTGTTACAGTGGAACAGAAATGAACTCATGGATCAGCGGTGATACATGATGCTTAGTGGTGCTCTTCAGCATCAGGGAAGCAAAGGTTTGAGTGGAGAGATGTTCTGTATGAGGACCTTTTTTTCTAGAAGTTGGTTCACGTAACTACAAAGCTAGAAAGACTCCCATCTTCTAAAGAGTCGGTGGATATAAACAAGTAGATTCTTTTAAAGCAAAAATGGGGATTTTCTTAACAGTATTTATTTCAAGAGTGGCAAATTTTTACATATGAGAAGTAGTTTATTTTATATCGGAATTTATATAGTGTAATGTTTCTACTCAGTTTATGCAGACAGTTCTCTTTGACATTTTGCAAACTGTGCTGATAGTGGTAGCCTTGTTCGCAGAAGAGAAGTGTTCATATTCATGTACATCAGCCTCTCCTTCTGTATCTTAGCCATCCATGAAAGCACTTAATCATCTTGCAGGGTCCTACGTGGTGACCTTCATGCTCATGTTGTTATGAGAAGGTTAAGAACTTGTTCTTCTTCCACATACCAAAAATACAGATTTGTATCAGAACCAGAGCAGTCAAAGACCTTTTCTGGCATAAAGGCAGGCCTTAGTAGAAGTAGCTGCTGGTGTAGTTTTCCTACCTGTTTCCCATAGCTTAAAGCTGTACATTCTCGTGAACTACTCTAGGAAGTAGCTTCAGCATTGTAAACCATTGCATGAAGAGTAAAACGCCCATTAAGTTATGGCTATGGGAGTGGAGTGACAGAGTGGAAAGCAAAGAGCAGAGGACTGAGAGCTGAGACATACTAGATTTTCTTGCTTGTACGAAGTCATTCATTGTCATGTTGGAAAAGTTGTCATGTTGGAAAAATTTCTGTGTCTTTTTCCTTATCGATAAAATATGAGTAGTTCCATGGTGAGCTCAGAAATCGTGGAAAAGGTACAATATGAAAGGCTTTGATGCAAAGTGCTGTGTGATGCCTTACTGCTACTGATCCTTTTCTTTAAGTGTGTAAAGAATACTTGTATGGCCATGTTTTAATTATTTGACCATTATTGACAGTATTATGCAACAAATGTATCTGCTCTTCATTGTCATAAGATTATAGGAATTGCGAGCAAGCAGGCGTTAAGAATGTTTCAAGTACTCTACTTGCATTGCTATGTATTGGTGGAAATGAAGGCAGGAAATCCAGCCTCCTACAGTGACAGATTAATAAATTACAGTATAATTTTGAGCTGGTGAATTTATGAATTGTTTTTTTTCTCTTCAAAAGCTAAGCTGCACCCAACTATTGAAGGGAAAAATGTGGCTTTGTCATGCCTGTCTAACTGGCACAGATCCAACGTGCTAATGATGCAGTTTTACATTCTGCATAAGCCAACGATGCAAACAAGGAAAGATGGGGTATGTTAGAAGTTTTTGGAAGTAGTTGTATGTGGAAACTGATCACAGTTTGCAGCTGACTCAGGAGTGCTACGTCCATCTGTCCTCCTTGCCGGAGTGATAATGGAAGCGATTAGTGAATTGCCAACATGGCAAGTAACAGCCTCCCTGGTGGCATTGGCTTTGACTGATTTTATGCAGCAGTGAGAGGCTCCATGTTTCATGCCCAGAGACTCCACATCCAGGATCAGAGGTTATAGGGATGGGAGGGCAGAAACAGTATGATGTCTTCATTACTTAAAGGAAAAAAGCCAAATACGCTGAACACCAGTGCTGCTCCCCCAACTGCCATTGGCATCAACTCCTGAGACACAGGGTTGCCAAGTCTCTTGGCCGATATCTGCCATTCTGGCAATTGGAGCCATCAAGAAAGAGGGGAGGAAAAAAAAAAGATTAAAGGAATTATAGGAGTGACGAAGTAAGACAATTTTAGGGTCTGGTTCTCCAGCTAATATCAACATACTGTGAACAGCAATGACTTCAACACTTCAACAGGATTATTTATGGATTGTACTCTTACAAGATAGCTTGGGAATACATGGGTTGCTATTAAACAAACGTATATATGGATATTTGTATGTATATATAGCCAAATTACAGCTTGGGGGTGCATGGGATTGCCTGAATATATAGAATAGGAAATCCCTCTGCGGTTATCATGAGATTATAGCTGTACACAACAATGTCTCCGTGGTGTCTAGGTGTACTTCTGTGCTCATTAGGGTGAAGATAGCATCTTTCTTCAGTTTTCTCTGCTGGTTCTTCCCACAGTACAAAGCAATGGCTCTAGCCTACAGCTGTCTGAAACTTTTTTCTCTATATCCTTCCCCTACCTTGTTATTCAGCCCATCTCAAGGTTTTTGAGGACATATATGTGATGGTTGAAACCTGCAGGAACCAGGTGTTTTCAGAGCCTGACTTACAGCTGCGATATCCATATCCCTTCCTCCAAGAAACAGGGTAATCCTGAATCTGCCCAGTTTTCATTGAAATGTCTTCCCATAAAAACCACTGAAAAGAGACCCTGCTCTCACTCCCTAAAAATAAGGTGTTAACACTTCTGAAGGTCTCTTTAGCAGTGTAATAAGCTTGGTACATTTCAGGCCTGGAAATTATTTACAGAATTTTTATGGGAAGCCAAATACATCAATAAACGCATTGAAAATACCTACTGGGACAGCGGATTATAGGGAAACTGAGAGTGCTGAGCTTCAGAATTATGAAAATATTTTGAACTGAGCAAATGATGAATGTGATGCCCTATTATGCAGTTTAAGCCAAGGCTTGCATTTATATGAGCTCATTTAATACGGTATCATTTAATACAGTATGGTGAAAATAACCAAGTAAATCATTTTGCTTTATACAAGTGAAAGTGCTCTATGTTCTTTTTGCAATCATGTTAGCAGAGCACATTATACCTTGTTGATGTAAATGACTAAAATTTTAAAATATAATTTAAAATAAGAAAAAAAATCTTTAAGAGATTCAAGTGCTAAAGGTATCTTTCTAAATTTTCTATGTTATTTTAATTTAAAAGGAAAGTACTTGTTATTTTCCGTGTTAAAATTTTCCCCTTTTTATAAAGAAAATACAATGAGATTTTTTCTCTTCCCCCCCTTCTTTCCTTTTCCTTCACCTTCCTTCTGATGTAAGGGAAAACGGAGTGGAGAATAAACAGCACTCTCATTTTTTAGGGTCCCCCCCTTCAAAAAATCAGCCTTATCTGGTTGCACTTTCTTTCGCTTCATGCTGAAAAGTGAGCGTGTGTTCTGTCAGCACCCAGCACAGACCGGGGAAAGGGCTAGTTTCTCTGGAAGGGTTTTGTTTTCTTCCTGACTTGCCTGTAGCAGGATCCAGCCACTCTCTCCAGGGAGCCTTGTGCAGGGGGATTTGGGGAGCAGACTGTGTCCCCCGGGACACGCGTCAGGCTGAGCTCACCCCAACCCGCCTCGGCTCAGGACTGAAGGGCGGCCAAGAGCGGGGTTTGAGCTGGGCAGCTCCTCAGAGATATCTCCAACCACTACAGGATGTTTCCCGTCTCCTCTGCAAGTGGGGCGATATCATGTATTTAAAGATCTGAAGTGCCCTGCATCATAGCGAGAGCAGAAGCGTCCAGGCAAACTGGAGCTGGTTTTGTGGCTGGTGCTGTTTTCAAATTAGAAAAACAGTCAAGGGCTTTCGGATAAGACATGCATGTCAAAAGGCAATAAAGAAAACAACTGGTCTTAAAAGCTAATCACCATGCACCGTTGTGATTGGGACCGAAAAATGTTAGCTAATATTTTAAATGTGAGTGAAGGGTCAACAGATGAACCGTATTGTAAACATACATGTCAGCAGGAGGGCAGGGTTGAAGATAAAATTAGAACCATGTGCTTCTCCATTTCTCATAAGGCACAGAGGTTGTGACCCCAACGGCTTAAAAGTCCCTCAACAGGGAAAAATATAATAATGTCATATGTCATGCAGGGAGATGCTGTGCTTATTAATTTTGTAAGGTACATACAATTGCTAAGAATAATGTTTTGTACTGTGAAGGAGAGAGTCTCTTTTAAGAACATCTGGTTTTTATCAAATAAAACTACTCTTGAATCAGGTCTTAACACAATACATGGAAATACAGTTAGAACTTACAATGAACTGTAACTAATCCCACAAACTGAAGAATCAGCACAAATCACTAAATATGATATTTAGAGCAAATGAATACAGTCATCTGACAAACTTTGGAACTGCCTCGTTGCTGCTATTTATTCAGTCATTAAAGAGCTGTACCCAAGTTAGCATCTACCCCATTTCCACCTTAATACCTGAGGAAGCTACAGGCTTTTTCTTTCCTTTTTCTTTCCCTGTTAATTAATTCCAAACGTTTCTTCCCGTGGTACAATTATGTGGTCATTGTGCTGGTGTTTAAGTTAGAAAGAGGAGCACAGAGGAAGGACTGACCACTGCACCCAACCCAGTCCCCCTCAACTAAAGCCCAAGGTGGGTGAGGTGGTGCTTTGAAGGAGAAGGCACCACTGTATATATGGCGGCTCCATGGATGGTTTAGTGATGGCAATGGTAGCATGCTGATACAGGGAGGTAAACCCTCATATTGCCTACCCAGAGCTCCAGCAAGTTCTTATGCCCAAGAAACATATACGTGCACTGCGGAAATCATTCAGGAGTAATACTTTCCTGGAATACCAGGCATTCATGGGTCTTTTCTCTTAAAAGAAAAAAAAGAAAAGGTGTTTTTTAGCATTTACTGTGCATCTGCTCTTATACAACAGTGTCCTCTAGAGGAGTAAATATGGGACAGAGAGAAAAAGGTCCTCAGTTCTGATCTTCGCTGTGGGTAATTTTTCATGTCTCGGTAGGAAAATCTCTCGTTTGCTTTCTCCTAACACTAAAATGAAATGAACCTGTTTCAAAGCATATCTCTGAATATAAACTAGCTGCAGCTTCTCTGGTTCTTTGAAGATCCAGAAGGTGTATTTTTGTAGTAGAGGCACATCACAAAATGCCACAGTCCTCCTGGCCTTTCCATTCCTCATGGTACTGCAGTTTCAACCTCATTGTCTTCTCTTCCCAGAAGAAGCCAGACTTCTCTTCCCCTTTTCTACTTCCTATCACTGTTCCACTTGTATTTCTTGCCTGCCAGATAGCTGTCTGTTTTATCTCCCTTCATGTGCATTTCAAAGCCGAGGCCCTGAAATCTCTGGGATGAAAATTGCCCTCAGAGGGGCCAAAGTGAGGAAGGAACTGGATGTTCTGCTTGATTCAGATGAATCCATGCTAAACCTGTTTTCAGCTGTTTTCGCAAATGCAATTATTGAATACCACCCAAGCCAAAAAGACTTGTCTGTTGACTTTTTTCCAATCGCTGTGTTCATGGATATGCAGGCCTTTTATAATAGTTTCTCATGGTATTCAGGAACATTGGGCTGGAAAGAACCACCTTCTGCCTTTGAGGCTAATCTCCCACAGTTGTAACCATGAGAGAGATGCCCAGTTCAGGAGTGCATAGACCTTCTGTTCCTGTAATCATAGCACACAAAATAATTCTTATCAGCCTCTAAAAATACAGTTTTGTAGTGGAAGGTCAAAAGCCATGCTATAATGTGCACCAGGATCATAACAGGAGAGATCAAGGGCATTGCAAAACAAGATTGTGTGCGAAGTACAACTCCCGGGTGACAAAAAAGCTGACTAATAACCTTTGCTTCTGAGGAAAGAGGGAAACCCAGTAGGGTACCTGGCAGTGTGACCTGAAGGAAAAATCTGTGCTGTTTCGTGAGTGCCAGTGGGACGTGCCAACTAGACACTGAAGGGAATGTAATGGTATGAAGCGTGAGTGTGTCTGCATCTCTTACTGGCAGTCTCCAGTCATTCAGCAGAGGGAGGAAAATATCAGAAACAAGGGCAGGAGGGTAAATAATTCTTCCTGGCCACCACAAGGTATGAAAGCTTGAAGTTAATTTGGTATAAATACACTACAAACAGAGATACATTCCCCTTTTAAACTCCCTTGTATGTACCAATACACTGGATACCTACAGATGTGCATCAGAAATATATTTTCTGGGAATTTTTCTCTATACATTAATCTCTATAAATAATATAAATATAAATAATCTCTATAAATTAATTTCTTATAAATAATAAATTAATTTCACTATAAATTAATCCCTAATCCCCTCAAAATCCATCTGAAAGCCATTTAGGCATCCTGTCACCATAAGCCTCGTGTGGAAGCAGCTTACAGAATTTCACTCTTCAGACAGCTAAAAACCTATTTCTAGTTTTAACTACATTTATTCATGACCAGTTTATTGCAATTTGATCTTATACTCTATGAACATAGTCATATAGGGCCATGATATCTTTTCTCTGCCTTTGCTTTATGAGGCTGAACAAGCCAACTTCTCCTATTTTCCTGTCACAGGATGCATCCTCTCTCCCTTAATAATCTCTGTGATCCTTCTTTGAAACACAGTTTCTTCTAAAATCCTGTGATCATCCTTAAGATATTTAGAAAAGGGGTATCTGGGAAACTTGAGACCATGAATGTTCAGTAAGTTGTGTGTGTGCATGTGTTAAAACATATAAATGATGCACTCTCACATATATCTACACATGTATTTTAAAATGAAAGAAAAAGTGTCAAGGTTCAGGGTCTTGCCAAGCTCTTACCGCTGTACTTGGCCTGGACAGACCTCTTGGAGTTCCCATTTTCTCAGTTTAAGTAGCAAGATGGAAGGTGCAGCACAAAGACAATCAAAGCAGATCTAAATACAATAAACAATAGCCATCTCCTCGTCTCTTCTGAGAATTGTGTAACCTGACCTAGTTACATTTTTAGAAAGTTGGTATGTGCCCCTGCAAGTATGGCTTCCAGCATAAAGAAACCCTAGAACCATGTTATCATGTCACTCTTCATACTCGAGTCATCTTAAGGGATTTCATAAATCATAAGGATCTTATGAATATTTTAAACATTGTCAAAAACACTACACTCTGTCTGTTACGCCATTGTAGTTTTAATTTTCCTTATTTAAGCCTCTTACAAATGCATACAGCTTAAATGCTCATATAGCTGTCAGTACTTTCCCCTGATTTCATTACCGGCAAATTCTTGATAGAAAGCTGTGCACTGAAACAACTGTGTTGTGGAAGACTTAAAATGGTATTTTGGATGACTTCTCCTGGGTCACCTTGTTAAGGCAGTCAGCACTTACTTAAGCTACCCATCTTGTATTTTAGTAAATGTCACCGAATTCTGTTCTGTATGTACTTAAAGGCTACCCAAATTCTGGGCCTGATTCTGCAGTCACATCTGGACAAGCCTAGATGTATACATATGCAGAGCATCATTAACTCTAGCAGTGCTTTGAGCAACCAACAGTTCTATAATCTCGATTAAATTTAATAGCCAAAAGAAGAGACTAACCACGAATCAGTGATGGTGAAATATAAACCTTGCCCACCCCACAGAAATAAGAGGACTCTGAGTTCTCATACCCTACCCCAATCATACTTAGATCTGTTTGAAAGCCAAACCAAATTGTAAATGAATCCAAAACCAAACCGCAAATAGGCTTCTGGCGCTTTAGATGCTTTTATTTAGGTGCCATCCAGTTATGGAGGCTCCACAAAACCAAACTGGTGTTATTATCATCATTTATTCTACTTCTAAGACTGCTTCTGGCACCATCTAGGGCAATTGGAAGCATAACTAACAGAGTGAAAGGCAATGAAATTTTGTTTGAAAAAGGTCTGGTATTGTCATCCCATAGCTTCTCTTTCCTGAGTAGTGCACCAAACTTTTTCATTAGAAAACCGTTTTTTCTTCTTCTGACTCTCTATAGGTTTTTTCCTTAGACACCAGTCTTCAAAACTTTCTTAAGTTCAACCCCATCCACTTAAGCTTCGATAATGAAATTTGGGGAGAATAAGAAAAGGTATTTTTGATTTGAGAACAATGAGTATGTCTTCATAGTTTTTGGAATGCTGTCACAAAAATGGCTCTGCTTTGAAAGTCCACGTTTGTTTCTTTCACTGCTGGGTTTAAGATGCTCCAGTTTAAGACCTACCAAAAGCTAGATTCTTGTAGATATTAGAAAGTTGTGTTGGTGAATGTAATGGGGAAGGAAAAGGATGAGCACTGGCTCATCTTCCTGGCTGTGCAGTTCCAGCTGAGGTGTAAAGGTTTGGATTATTGCTGTTGGGAACTTAGGCGCTGACTCCCCAGTTCTCACCTCTCTTTGAGCTCCAGGTCTGCAGGAGCCACTGCCTTAGCCGAGGCAAGTCATTGCTAGCAGCTTATCCCTGTTCCCACTGGGTTTTGGACAGCATGCTTAGCTTCTAAACTGGAAAAGGCTATGCCCACAGCCTCAAAAGATTGTTGACTCTTGGCCTGTTAACTGTGATACAGCATGCTGTGGCAGTGCAGCTGAAACAGAGACAGAGCAATGATAAGTGAGATTCTGGTTTCATCAGAGTCAGTGGCAGAACCTTATTCACTGCAGCGGGGCAAAGGTTTCAACCCAGAGGGTGGGTGATTTATCTTGACTCTCTGGGTATTTTATTCTAAGTGATGATCTCTGATCTGTAAGTCTAGACTCTATGGTCAGGGGAGGGAAAGAGACATATCTAGAGCATGATGCATCTCATCCTAAAATAGACATCTAAAATAAATTGTGTGGACTACAACCTAGCTGCCCATTTCTGTCTGCTGACTTTAAAAAGCATCAATATGACTAGCTCCAAAACACACATCTGTGTCGATACCTACAGAAAGATCATTTGCTGGAGAGGACTGAAATGACATGAAAGAAGTCCCACCATGGTATTTAGCTGGACAGTCACCCTATCAGTGCTGGTACATTATGGACAATACAGTGTGTATAGCGATATTCAGCAACATTCCTCTATGTGGGACTCAGGAGTGACTCAGGGATCAGGATTGTTTGTTTGTGGTTTCTAACCCCTCCATTTGCACGCTCCCCTGTGCCTGTGAGGGGGAGGAGATGGGAAGGAGGAAGGCATGTTGAACTGGTCTTTATCCTTCTTCCTTTCTTTCTAGCTGTTTGTGTTCATTTAACCCTTATCTTAATTTTGTGTTTCTCCATTTTCAAATGTTTGTAATTTAACTTTGAAGCTTCCACTAAAGAGTGCCAGTCTCTCCCTCAATTCAAAATAAATGAATGAAAAAATCAATAGATTATATGTAAAGTGCAGGACAGCTGTAAAGTTGTACTAGAATATCTATTTGGACATTCACTTTCAACAGTTTTTAAGCAATTGCTTTTAGGTGCCAGTGACGGGCTTTTGTACAAAATCTCATGACTCATGAAAACAGTGTTGTTCACATTTCTAATTCTGTTTCACTCAACTTTTTTAAAACTTTATTTTTATTGTGTGTGAGATGAAAAGTTGATACTAGTTTACCATATCCAAGGCTTTAGAAAAGATCAGGATATTTCAATGATGTGATGCCTGTGGATGCAGAGAGACACTTCGTTGTTATCTAGCTGTCCCCAGTTTCTGAGACTTTCTGGATCATGAGAAGTGCTTGTCACAGCACCATCAGGTGCCCTGCAAGTTTTACCTCTAATTTTTCTGATGTCTCTTTATGTGAGGCATCTCCACTAAAAAAATGAACTTTTAGTTCTGAGATCTCTTATGGCATGAGGGAAGAAGATGCCTGTTTTTCTGTCTGCTCTGCATGGCATCATTTGGGGGGATATTGCCGGATTCAGCATACTTAAGGCCTGTGCACAGCAGTTGTGCTGCTAAAAGGGAGAATATCTGCAAAAGCAGGCTGACATGAAAGAATTTTTTAATGTAAATAAAGGAGTGATTTAATTTTTACCGTGCATATGAAAGTATAGTTTGCAACAGAATTTTTGCTTGCTCTGTGCATTTTCAAAAGCTCAAGGCTCCTGTATTTCTAGTGCACTGCACCCAGGCTTCGTTGCTGGTAAGCACAGAGATTATTTTCTGGGTTTCATTTTCAAGCCATAGTGAAACTGAAAAAGCAACAAGGGCTGGAAATTTTGAAGACCAGAAAATACTCCCAGCAGATAGAGCTCTGTATGGCAGAACTGATGGTTCACATCACTTGGTAAATACTTAGCACTACTACTACAAAACAAACACTGGGATTAATCATAAGAAAAGTCTGCAGGTTGAAAACCTTGAATGAGCAACTGTAGAAGGATTTTCAGAACCACTTCAGTCTGTTGATGTATCTCGCCATAAAATCTTTCCATATTCATATTTGTTTTTTGGCTGAAGAAGTTAAACAGTGGTCTGGCTGCTAGTACAAAGTGTTCTGTCTCCCTTCCCCTCCTGCCTTCCTGTATTGCCGTGGCTCCAAAGCGAGGGAGGAGTCCGGAGACTGAGCAGAATCAAATGCAGGTGGGGATTATGCGCTAACCAGCCAAGACAAACAGCGCTCATGCTGTCTTCTATCTTTTTTCTTTTTTTTTTTTTTCTTCCCCTGAACTGTCCTACATTTGAAGCTATCAGCCTGTTTGTAACTGCTGGTGTGTGCAGCGGTACCGATTGCTGCAGCGTTGCGTCTCCCTGCCGCAGGCAAACATGCGCTTTTGTTGCTTTTACATTCTCTCCCCCCCCCGCCCCAAACCTTTTTCCCCCCCATGGTTCAGTTTTTAAAGAAAAAAAAAAAAAAAAAAAAATGCAGTGAATAATAGATCTGTGCAAAAAGCCCGGTAACAAAGCCAGGAGAAACTTGGCCAGCTTTCAGCTTTGTTACAGACTCAAAGCTCAGTCCAGGTGTGTGGAAAATTTTGCGACTGTTCTCCAGACTGCTCAGCAAAACCGGGCCCTCTTACACTCAGACTGGAGCTGATTTCTGGTTTCACATGGCAACATGAGGAAAATCCAGCTCCCACGTGGTTTGTGGGTCAAAACCTCGAACTGAAACGGAGGGATACCTAACCCGCAGCCCACAAACCCAACCAAAGCAAAAGATTTGCACAAAGGCTGTGTCCCACGGTGCTGAATTTGACAGATCACTAATAGTTTTCCCTTTAAGCCTCAATTTTTAATTATAAAAATCTGATGATTAAATTGTCAGAAAATTATACTGAAATTTTGCACCTGAGATACAGTTAATCTCTCTTACCTCATCCAAAGACATATGGTGAAAAAGTTATACTGCAATAGGAGAAACTAAACCTAATCTCATCTTCTGTTGGCTAATTTGTTCCTTTAGGCAGCATTTGGCTACCTGATCTTTCTCTTGGGTCCAGCTCCTCCCCTGCAAGGTCTGTCTGTCTTGTTATTGATTACAACCACACACTGCAGAAAGTAGTTTCCCTGGGTCCCAACAGCAGTGGACCCAGGAGCACAGCTCCTGGAGTGGTATGTGTGCATGGAACAAATACAACCTTGCAGTCACTTTTTATGTGCTCTGAGATAAACTCAGGTATTCTCTAAAGCAGCACAAGGTGACTGCTGTCAGAGAGACTTGCCATGCTTTATCACGAAGGATAGTTGTTCTTTATTTCTTTGTTGCCTCCTTAAATTTAAAATGCAAGTCATAAATTCTGAAAATATAAAATCCATACTGGCAGCTTCCTTGTTTCAGCGGCACAGGATGGAAGTAGAGTCACTCGGACATGGGCTGTGAGTGGTACCTCCCGTCTGACATCCTGCCCACCCATCCTCTCCCTGCTCCCACTCAGAGGAGCTCTGCGCAGCTCCCTGGTATCTCGTTCACTCCCCAAACAAGATTGTGTGAAGCTGAGGATCACCTTAGAGAAACCGGAGGCGTTATTAGGTTGTGTTTTTTTTCCTCTGATCCTCAAAAAGCCTCACAGGCTTCCTTGTCATCAGCTAGGAAAAAAAGCCTTCCGCCATTGTTATGTACTCGTTGAGAAGTGATAGAGGATTTAACTTCCATGGGTGCTGAGGAAAGCTTTTGCCAGCACTGAATCAACACCCAGCTCCCATGCCAGCAAGAAACCACTCCCCAAAGCCAGCACCCACAATCTGCTCAACATTTCTTGCTAGGACTCAGATCCCAGCTGCCTTTAGGGCTGCAGGCAATTACAGAATATGGTAGTTCCTCACCTTTTTCTCTTAGCTGCATAGCAATTTATAGATGAAAATCTGTATCTTTAACATTTTGGTCCGTGAAATACTGCTCAATGCACAGCCAGTCATTTTCTGCATTACTAGAGGTATCCAGGTGCTTTAAAAGTGCATCCCAAGTGGAGCACAGGGCAAATACCCAGCCTGAAAGGGCAGGTGTTGCACTACATGTGTGGCAGCGTCCTCACGCAGAGAGAAGGGTCTTGCTGCCTTCTAGCCAAGTGCCAAAAATAGTCCTTTTTGATCCTTCTGCCTCAGGAATGTCTAGTGATAGCCTGATATGCTGCAAGGTTTGCAGCGATAACTAGCAAAGAGTAGAAGAAAAAAAAAATAGCATTAACTAAGAGAGCCAAAGATTCTTCTGTAAACTCTTGTTGCTTTTGCCACGCTCAGTGGGACGTTAGGATGGGCAGTCAGCTGTGTGGTGACACAGAGACATAAACCTCCCAACGAGAGCTGCTACCAGTAGCCATCACTCTTTACTCCAATAATTTTTAAGGATGGTTATCAAGATTTTTTTTAAGTGCTTTCTTTTTTCTCTGTTTTTTTTTTTTGGTGCTTATCATATCCTGGGTTAATACAGTTGTTCTAAATCTTATTTAATTTTGTTCTGCTTGCTCAATTTGGGAGAATTTAACTTGTCAGACTTTATTATAGTGAAGATCCTCTTTCCTGCTTCACAATTCAGTGCAGTGGAATTGCAAAAGCTAGGGGAAAAGTCAATTAAATGAGCGATGAAAACACTCCTAAGGATATTAAGAATTTGTATTTTGTTTGCTTTTTTTTATTAACAAAGCCTAATGTCAATTTGAATGCTAAATTACCTGATATTGTTTGGTTTTAAAAAATCAGTGGTAACACTGCGGTGTAGGTCTCACTGGTTGCCTTGGTGCTTTAGCTCAGAGCATGAATGCACTTTTGAAGCAATCATCTGACAATCCCCACTTATTACAGTTTTGGTTTTGTTAAGAGCAGCCTCAGAACATGAGAGAGTTATGAATGAAATCAAACTGTACATATACTCCAGGAGTACACTTAGCGCACTCCCACCCCTAAGGGGCATTGCCTCCCTGGGTCCGGACTAGAGCTAGTCTGGAGCAAACCCACCCACAGAGGTGTGTGGTGGTGACGATGGCTCTGCCACACCAGCTGCTCTGCTGCAGAGATCTCCCTCACCTGCACTGCCTCGCTTGCGCATGCAGAGACAGCCGCTGGTTCCCAAACTCAGAAAACTCTTTCCCCTTACCTTTTATTCTGCACCAAATGGGAATGCCCAGTCTGAAGGGTGAGAGGGACAGGGTGCACGTATCCATGACTTGTTTTGTGATTATGCTTTATTTAGTTATTATTCTTAGCTAACAAAGATAGCTCTGTGGTTAGAACCCCTTGAACTCAGCTGGCCTAGATTCAGTTTCTAATCTTATATACTTTCATGCATTATTTTAGGCAAAGCTATACAGTCATACAGCCTGGACTCCTTCCATATGAGTTTACCCTCCTGTCACCTGAAGTCCTCTAGAAACAGGGACCTCCAGAGTGTGTCGCATTGGCCACCCTGGGAATCTAAACCAATTCCACTTCTGACATGAAGCACTTCTGGGTAGGATGAATCCAGACCTCATGCCTCAGGTCCCTATTTACCATGAGACATGAGAGGGGTTGTATTGATCAGAAGGGAAATCCATCTAGCTGACTGTCCTGCCCGCGGCAGTGAACAGCGTGGAACAGAGCAAGCCTACAGTGAAACATTTTGACTACATTTGAACTTATTAGAATATATGTAATTTTTCATGAGGTTCTGGGAAAGTTGTTAATTGGCCTCTACTAAAATTCTTGTGAAAAATCATGATTTTTGTCAGCCTGAGTAGAACACGTGTATTATGGCATACAATGGACATCCTTGCAGTTCAGTAGTTGTGGCCTCCCATCAGATTACATTTCAGTTATTCCACATGAAAAATTATGCCTTTATTGTAAGACAGTTCTTTTAACCTTTAAAAGATGGAAACTTTATGTACACGCTCCTGCATCTGCTGAGCATTTTTATGAACGCATGATACAAAAGGGGTTAAAGTGCACTTGGCCTCTCCAGTGAACCTGGCATAAGAGAAAAACACCAGAGGGCAAGGGTGCCTCAGCCTTTGGCCATCTGAGTTTATATGGTATTTAGGGTCTACTGGAAGCAGGCATTTTCTTTAGTCCTCAATGTCAGTGTATTTTAATGTAACTTTCTGCATAAAGCTGCTCTGGTGTGAAAATTCCCCTTTGCACAGCACTTTGCTACTGCACACCCCGTGTTCTGGGATTGATTGGAGGAGTCCCTGGGGAGTCCTTGGGGAGTACAGCAATGATGACGCCCATCTTTGCTGTGCTGGTGAACTTCTCCTGGTATCTTTGTAGGAAAAAATACACAGGGTAGTTACGGAGCGGTGAGTTGCATTAAAGTTCTTGGAGGCTCAGTGAATGATTTAATGGTCACAGCTGTTTGTTTGCAGAGGGGGTTTGGACAAGTGGAAATATACTGACCTGCGATCTGAGACCTACTCCTAGCTCTGCAAGCTCTTCCTATGTGACCTTGGGCAAATCACTTCTCTGCTTTTCCTCCCTCCTTTATCTGTCTTGTCTATCTAGTCTCTCAGGAAGCTCTTAAGAGCAGAAGACGGTATCTTGCTCTCTGCACAGTGCCTAACATAACAGGGCCCCAGGCTTCCTGAAGTCCCAAAGATGCTGTTGCAATACAAGTTGTAAATGTTAAAGAGGTGTAAGAATCTGGCCCAGCTCACCACCATCACCATCTGTTTTTCTATGACAAATTAGTAGTATGAAAGCACGCAGCTGAGTGATTAGAGCTGTGACCATTCGTTAGACTCCCTAGGTTCTGCTCCTGGGTTTGGCACCACCACGCTTTGTAACAAGAGCTGTTTAAAAATTTTCCAGCAACATGCTGTTGGTTTTTCTTTCTTAGAGAGTGTCAAATTAGTAAAAAGTGAAAATAAGGAGGAAAAAAAAAATCAAGAGCATGCCAGCTTCAACAAAGCTTTAATGGGAAGATGATTCAGGGGCCCAGGTTGGAATTCCTGGAAAACCAGAAAGCAAGTGACCTCCTTCTCTTGCCTCTTCTAGAGGAGCCAGTAGTGTTCACATGCACTGGAGGAGGCTGTGGTTGAAATCTCTGCTCCAGTGAATGTTTTGCATAAAGAGGAGGTTGTGGGACTTGGTAATGTCATGGTGGCTGGGGCCGTCACCTGGGGTGCAAAAGTTTGAAAGTTTGCACCAATGTGGGCCTGGCTTTCTGCCCTTCCTGGTAACTTCATCACCACTAGACTCTGCTGTCCCAGGGAGGAAGGAGTTGAGATTGTCTCTGTGGCTTTGCGCTCACAAATTTGCAAGGTTTTGAGGTTGTCCTCAGTGGAAAGGGAAAATTAAAAAAGCCATTTTCTACACAGCTCCTTGTGGAACGAACTTTATTTCTTATTGTCTCCGTGTGTCCTCTAGTAAGTGGGTACACTGGTGCTTTTAAATAACTTTTATAACACGCTTTGTGATGTTTGATCAGCATTATCACTTCTTCTTTGGGGCTGGTCCTTCATCTGATCTGGCTGGAAGTGTGGAAAGGCAGCTTTAAATAGGTGGCCTATGCCCTAGAGCTTGGGCATTCCATGGAGCAGCCTTCAGGAAGTTGTCATCTAACCTCAGCTGCAGCATCAGCTAAGGAGCCTTTTGCTCCATAAATAATCATTAGCTTTTGGCCGTGCTTCCTCCCCACAGGCCTTCCCTATAGTGATATAATCAGTGATGCCAACTTTCTCCACCACCCAGGACTCTCCTGGAGAAAGGGAATCCTCCAGCTGGGCAGGGAATGCAAGCAGCAAGCAAGTATGCACTGCTGCTCCAGGATTTAACTCTGTCAGGATGAAATGTTCTTAGATCTTAAGAATTTGATTAATTCTTTGCAGAGGAAATTTTAAAATATACCCTGCTTTAAGTGAAATTGTTCTTGGCTTCTTTTTAGTAGTTCCCTGTTATTTGTTGGAAATTATGTCATCTGAAGGACTTAAACAAATAGATCATGGGGAGTCTACATTTAGCCATAAAACTACCATGTTTGAGCTTCTGTCTGACACACTGGCTGAGGCAATGACTGGTGATGATGCTTGTTGTGTTAATCAAGCCATTGAATTACTAAATAATTATTTCTATGTTTTTATTCTACTTTTCTTGGAAGAGGCTTCCTTGACAAGCAGGTGTTTCTTTCCAAGATCATAATCAGTGCAGAAACATAGGGTAGCTTGGAGCTGTCACATTTCCACCAAAAGTTTTTCACTACTATTATGTTTATGTCTACGTCCACTTAATGAGATTTCTATAGATCATGAGACCCACTTAGTATGTCCTTAACCCCATAATGATAGGAAATGGTACTCTTGACTGCCAGACTGATTTCCCTCATGAGGGTTATAACGTTAAAATTTCCTTTCCAAAACTAAGAGCCATATGTTGCCACATGGAACTGCCATCGGTTGCTTGAATGAGTCAGTGCCCTGAATTTTATGACAACTGGAATGACTACTGTGGTTGAAATGAAACTTTTTAACTTCATGTGTTGCAATCACAAAGGAGGCTAGTGTCTGAAGTGAAGTGGAGCATGCCGGTGCAGAAGTGAGCTCATTTCCTAGCTCAGATCTGTCATTTCTTCAGAAGCAGAAGGAAGAGTATTTTGCATCTGTTCCTTCTTGCCTAGAGGAAAGCACGCTTATTAACGGTTTGACAAAAGACTTAGAAACCTTGAGCTCCAATGATGCCCAAGTCACTTTAGCCACTGAATCTTGCAAGATGCAGTTTAATAAAACCTGCCACTACTGCGAAGATTTGCAAGGAGAGGAAAGAAAAAAATTTATTCATGGGAGAGATGTACCTCCCTTTATTTTGCATTATTATCAAATTGAGATTTCAGGATGACACAAAGATGGGGGGGGGTTGTTTTGGGTTTTATTTTGATTTTTATCTCTCCAGGCTCAGGCAATTTTGTGAGCCTGTAGTTGTAACTCCAGGAAGAAACGGGTGAAATGAAAAGTAACTTGTCAAGTAATGCAAAGTTAACAGAGCACTGTTTCTCCAGCCCCAAAGCAGGAATCTTGAGACACAGCTAAAGAGGAAAGAAATGTTCCAAAATAAGTTATAGTGCCTATCTGTTGTGGTGTAATTGACTGCTGTTACATATTCATATGAGGTGTAGGAAAGCATTTGGTATGTTTTTGCCAATAAAAGAATTAATGACATAGATCCCCATTTTCCAGTAATTAACTGCAACTCTTTCTGCCCTGGTATGTTTATAAGGCTTAACTGAACTTCCAAGAAAGGAGGAGAAGTTTAGCATGACTGAAGGAAAGTCAGTTTTATCCAAGGGTTTGCTTTGGCTTTTGGTTTGTGACATTTAACATGATGGGTTTGGTAGTGGTTTTGTTACATGAAGATGATTCAGTACTGACATGGGCTGTTTGACATCAGAAACTCAGTTCACTTGTATTGATTGATCAATTGCCAAATCCAGCTTTCTGCAGATTCCAAAAAGAAAACGAAGCATGAAAAGGGAACCCATTTTTTTTAAAATCCCTGTAATTACATAACCTTAAGACTTTTCCACAATGAGTAGATGCTAACTTTCAGAGTCCACTCTTAAAATTGTATTTCTCCATGTATTTCAGGCCACTGGAGGTTTTTGTGTCCCTTCCCTCTCCCACCCCCCAGTTTCTCCCATAGTCTAACATTCAAGGTGTCTACAATACCAAAAACAAGTATATTGTTGGTTTGTGCATGTCATAGCTCTTAATCTGAGGGCCATGA
>VYZW01007458.1:8675-41659 GCA_013401315.1 Balaeniceps rex | reverse complement strand
TGCTTTCCCATCTCATAATGTGAAGATCGATGCCATTGAAGCATGCCATTGGACTCTTCAGTGATAAATATGACAACATTTAATGCTTCTGCAGTTAAAACATCAAGTATTCCCTGAATTCAGGCAGTCTTGTTTAAAATATAATATAGTCAGAAGGAAAGAAAGGAATGTATGTTTTTTTCTGTAGTAACCTTTTAAAATTGTAAATTGACTTTGTTTTGGGAACACTTCTCATCCTTTAATGTAAAAAAGGAAAAGAAAAAACAGTGGAGAAGGGATATTTTTTCTTTGTTATGAGGGCTAATACTTCATTTCAGAGAATGAGCTACAGCTATAGTAGACTATTTAAGGTTTGAAAATTTTGCATTTCAGGAATTTGAAATTCTGAATGCATTTCAAGTACAGGAATATTTTCACAGTAGCTAAAGCTATGAAATTTGTTAAACTTCACCAAGTTTCATTTCATTTTCATAGTAAAGCTTTCGTGAAACTTATTTTTTAACATCATTACATACCAGACATCAGCTGTGGCTTTAAGATAAATAGTTAAAAGTAACATCAACCTGTAATTTTGTATGTGGACTCAGTCTTGTTTCTTTTGTATCATGTCTCTGGGTTTCTTGAGAAAATGATTACTCTTTCAGCTCTTAAAATTCTGTATTAATTTGGTACTTCTTCATGTTCTTTGTGTAAAAAGAAGCTTGGCTAAATTTGGGGAAACAGAAGCTCTTGTTATTATCTGTTGGGTGGGGGAGGGAACAATTTCAGACTAACTTGGATATAGCTGTTTGCATGGCATCAGTAACTTGTGAACAGTGTGCACAATTCCTGTTGAAACGAAAGGACGTTTGGAGGTGCTCATAGCCCCTGGAAATTGGTTCCTATTTCAAACCAGTTATGTGACACTGTGTGTGTGTATATAAAGCTGTTCATGTTTCTTTGTTTTGCTTTTGCTGTCAAATTGATATGGTGCTTGGTTACAATCTGTTCTTAGATGTTAAATCTGAGCTTAGATGTTAAATTATTACTTAACTGTCTTTATTTAGCTTCAGTTTTGAATGAATACTTACTCTAGTTAAAGATTATGCAGATTAAAAATCCAGTTCTACCAGACACGTTGATGAAACATCACAGATTAAAGCTCCTGGAGTCTGAGAGTACAGGATCTGCCCTACCCTTGAAGCGATGGAATCTCCTTCTCAATAGCTTTTTGTACACAAATTAGGTGATCATTAACTCAGGGCTGGGCTATACCTAATCCTGCCATACTGCAGGACTTCGATAAGGGTGAGAGAAACTCATCCAGAGGGATTATTTGAGTATATATGACTCTGAATCAGGTAGGAACTTCAAAATGTAAAAAAATCAACAAAGCTTTCCTTTTAAAGTTTCTAGCCATAACTTAAATTCTTGTGATGATCTAACCACACTTCCTTTGTACATAACGCCCTGGAATTTCCAGCAGATTCATAAATGCTTCTGAACTACAGGGTACTGTCTTTAAAAAATACTGATTCTTGGTTTAAAGCTGTAAGATAGTTTCCTGCATCTTTTTTGTGGGCACCACTAATTAATTTACCGTTATCACAGCTTTCTGTGCTGGATATTCACCAGAACATATACGGTGTCGGGACCAGTTTGATGGGACCCTGTGCACTCTAGAGTGTCCCTTTAGGTGAGTAGGCTGGAGCAGTAGCCTTTTAACAGTCCTTTGCTTCTTGACTTCATTATTTATCCTGAAAATGGCATCCCCAAGTGACCGAATGAACTGACCATAGTGAGTGCAGAGCTCTTAGACTTGCCGGCAGCTTTCATATGTTTGCAAGAACTGCAGTCTTCTGTGGGTGCTCTGCATTTATAATTGAGCTCTTCTAGGACAAATTGTGGTGGAATTGGATGCTGGCCCAGTACCTGGCTCACTAAACGGCTTTGCTTGTTGCTAGCCTGTGCTGGTCCTCTAGTTCAAGGACCACCATAATAACATGCTGTGCTGCTCCTGTCTCCTAGCCAGTGCCCTCTGGCACAGCTTACCCCTCCATCCCTCATCAGTTTCAACAGCTGTTTAACGTACTCAAAGACTTCTCTTTATAGTCGTATGCTAGTGATAAGTGAATTCAAAGTTTGGGTTTCTCCCCTATGATTTGTAACGGATGACCAATCTGAATTAATGGACTGCTCAGCCAAGCTATCAAACACTGATAACTAACTTTATTTCACAGTTGCAGGAACTTATGCCACTTCCTCTGGGTTTAGTCTTAATGAAGAACCATAAAAGGTAGCAGAGCAAAAATACTACTCCCATGTTCAGGTCCTGATACAGAAAGAGTCCCCACTATAAAAATCTGTTCTACAAAATCAGATTCCCCAAAATATCATATCCGTACAATTTAAATACATACTTTATATTTACTTTGCTTCTTTCTCCAACTTCAGGTAACCAGGTGTTGATTTTTTTTTTTTGTCTGCTAGATTAAAGATTCCTCTTCTAAAAGAATTTTCATCCCATAAGACCTTTTGATCTGCAAGGATAATTAACAAACATACTCCTCTTGGGGAGGTGAGGAAGCTAATGTTGATACATTAAAAATGCTTCAGATCAGTTTTAAACTGAGTAGTATATGACACTTTTAATTCTATTTCAGGTCATAAAATCAGTTTCTGCCTCTAGCCATCATACAGAAATTTGAAAATACAAAATTCCAGTTGTTCAAGTCCTTGTTCATGTGATTCAATGATATGATATCACCATTTGCTGAGTAAGGGCTAACTATATACTATATATTCTTAGTTATGTGCTTAAAACATTATATAAAGATACTTGTAATCTCACTTAGATGACAAATATAAGAAGTTTTAGAGGGAGGTAGCATGCAGTCATTTTATACAGATCACGTGCTTGGCAAACTCTTAAGAAGTCTGGCTGTGTCTAATGGCTGAAGTGTAGTGAGGCTCAGTTCTTGGACTGAACTCTGCCAGGAGCGCCAAAGGAAAGTATTTATTATTTCACAGCCAATGCTTGTGATATTTAATCTCCCAGATGGATAGCGGGGATCAGAATTCCAGTAACCCTGTAAGTAATAGTTATTAACATGTACTGTCTTAGTTCAGGATTTGGAATAATGCTCCTGTACTGGGCTGCAGACTGTCCATTCTGTTTGTACTCCTTTGACTTTTCTTTTTCCAGTGTTACCCACATACTTCCTAACCCACCAGTCCAATATTTGAGTGAATGTTAAGATTAGAATAAGCAGCAGCATGGATAATACTGATCTGAATTTTCAGACCTCTCTCTCTCTCCACTTTTCCCTCCCTCTTAGAAAAAGAGGTTTTTGAGTGCTCTATAATATCTGAAAAAAACCCTAAAAGTAGGGGAATAATAGCCAGCTCTGTGTCTCAGTAAAATGAATACCACTTGTTGGATTCTGGTCACAGCGTATGGCTTGTAAAAATCTCAACTCAATAGAAATTTCATGAATTTCATTCTTATGCACTCTCCTGTTGCTGATGTCCAGGATGCGTGCTGGCCAGAAGAAAGGTGCTCTGTGAGATGCAGTTCAGATGCCCATTTAAGCAATATAGACCATTAGACGAAACTGTCGTGGTTTCAGGCTTTCAAGAGAGCGTTGCCAGATGAAAGGATTCCAAAATAGATCAGCGGTAGTGTGGAGATGGGTAATAGCGTGGCACAAACCTGTGTAAAAATACTCATGGTACCCTTGCGCGCCACCGAGTCAGTTTAGCTTTCACAAACTGTCCCAAATCTGAAGTGTCGAATAGCTGGAGAAGAGCATGGGGTATCTGTCAGTGAGTATAAATAGGCAAATCAGCTTGGCAACTGGTAAATATTTTCAACCTCAGAGGCCAAGAGTATACAATTCAGGGTGTGTTTGGATAGCAAATCTATCACTTCAAGAAATAATATTGAACTAAAATACATATCTTTGGCTAAGAGAGAAGATGAGCCTTAAAGTTTAATGCAGAAACAGACCATAGTGCTTTTGATTCACGATGGATACTTGGTAATGCTGATATTTAGAGGCTTAATAAATCTCCCTTAACAAAAGTTTGCCTGGATGTTGAATTAACAGTGTCTTTATTTCTGTTTGAATTTGATGACCTCTGTAAAGAGAAAGTCTCCAACTTGTGGTCATCCTGAAATTATATAGAATTAAAATAAGACTTGTTGCCATAACTGGGGTATGTTGTGCAGACATGAAGCTTTCTCAAAGGTCCTTGAGCAGTAATGTGTGATTATAGATTTTTATAGTAATAAAGACATTGGCACTGCAGTAAGAGTGGGGTTTTTTGGGGGGTGTGGGACCTGCTATATTTCTGTGTGCAAACTATTACAGCAATGTAGTTCCTGGGTACCGAGAGTGTTTTGACTGCTCTAAGGTCCTCTTAATAGCTGACCAGGGTTCTTCCAATGATGTGTTTTGGCAGGCTGTAGGGAAAGGTTGGTTGGCTGGTCGGTCAAAAATGTTGACTTCTCAGAACATTTCTCCATGGAAGCATGCTAGTTACAAATAAACTTTCAGGAGAGATTTGTGACTCCTAAACAGCATTGCTAGCCAAGAGAAAAAGCAATCGTACTTATTATTTCTAGTCTTTAGGGCTCAAATCCAGATGGCGGATAGGCTTGAAATTTTGGTTTCTGTCTTAGCTTCTGCTATGAAACTCTATGTCCTGATAGACTGTTGCACCTCATTGATGTAAATGCATTATTCACTGGAGCTGGGACCGTAAGAGGCAGGAGAGAGAATGAAGCAGCATGTTAAGCTAAAACGTCTGTACACTGGTATGAGGAATACACAGGAGGAACTTGATGTCAGTATATGTCAAAAATGGTTGATGGGCATTGCAGAGACTTTGGGAGATAAACTGCAGCACTGGAACAGAGAGACCTGTGGTTCAGGAAGGGCTGGAGGCATGATGCTGAACATCAACAACGGTGTCCATATTTCCAAAGCTTGGGAATTGTAGAATGGTTTGGGTTGGAAGGGACCTTTTAAACACCATTTAGTCCAACTCCCCTGCCATGGGCAGGGACATCTTCAACTAGATCAGGTTGATCAGAGCACTGTCCAACCTGACCTTGAACACTTCCAATGATGGGGCATCCACAGCTTCTCTCGGCAACCTGTTCCTCTGTCTTACCAAATTCATAATGAAAAATTTCTTCTTTAATGTCAATATAACTGACCCTTTTTTGGTTTAAAACTCTGCCCCTTGTCCTGTCACTACAGGCCATGGTAAAAAGTCTCTCTCCATCTTTCCTATAAGCCCCCTTTATTGAAAGGCCGCAATAAGGTCTCTCCAGAGCCTTCTCTTCTCCAGGCTGAACAGCCCCAACTCTCTCAGCCTTTCCTCACAGGAGAGGTGTTCCATCCCTCTGATCATTTTTGTGGCCCTCCTCTGGACCTGCTCCAACAGTTCCATGTCTTTCCTGTGCTGATGGCTCCAGAGCTGGACACAGTACTCCAGGTGGGGGCTCAGGAGAGTGGAGTAGAGGGGGAGAATGACCTCCCTCGACCTGCTGGCCACGCTTCTTGTGATGCAGTCCAGGATATGGTTGGCCTTCTGGGCTGCAAACGCATGTTGCCAGCTCATGTCCAGCTTTTCATCCACCAGTACCCCCAAATGATGGAAGTCTGGTGGAAATGGGAGGTATTTGCTACTTGGGTATCTGTTGGGAAAGTAACATGGGAAGACTTGAAAGACAAAGAGTTAATGGATGTTTTTTTCCAGAGGACAGAGTTTGTGTTTCAGAAGGTACAGGGTGTTATTCTAGAGTTGGCTGTTCTGCATTACAGTCGGGCTTATTAGAAGTGGTTAAAAATCTTAAAGTCAGAGGTAATTCAGGTGAAAGTGGCTGTGGAGTTGGCATTTGGAGCTCTTGAGAAAGCAGGGAGATGAGAGAAGCAGAATAAGGACCTCAAAAGGCAGTTTTGGTAAGTGTGGGTGCTGATGCCTGGGTCTGGTTGTGAAATGATGGGTGGGATAACTGAAAAGAGGTGCTTTTTTAATGGCCCAGCAGCAATCTCCTAATGTGAAGGAAAAATGGCATAGCAAGGACTTGTAAGGATCAATCAAAATGAAACTGCAGAAATTGGAAGGAAAGGCACATGATTAAGTGTGAAAAGATGAGGGGATGGAGAAAAAATGATGGATGATTCAGAGAGAACTGATGCATTTAATGTTTTCGTTGCCTCACTATATCCTTATTACAAGCAAAGAAGGAAACGAATTAAGTTATCACAATGTAGCAGAAAAATTGCACTTGGAATAGTTATTGGTATGTAGCCAGAGAGGGTATTTTGAGTGAGACCACTATACATTTTATTGTAGGGCCTGTATTTTTCCATAACTTCATTAACGACTGGAGCGGTGAAATAAATAGCCTGTATAAAAATCTGTGGTTGTCACCGACTTGAGAATACACGCAGGCACTTTCCAGGACTGTATCAGAATTTGAAATGGCCATAATATGCAGGAAAAATGGCCTGAAATAACAAGAAGAAATTTGATAAAGGCGAGTACAAAGTGCTGTAGTTAGAAGGAGAAATCAGACATTCAAGTACAAAATGGGGAAAGAGCTGGCAGAGCAGCAGGACAGTGGGAGTGGATAAGTTACAGTAGAGACCATTAAATGCAAGGCGATAATAAGCTGTTGGGGGAGGAAAAAGGCAGGTGTCATTCTGGGCTAGCAGGAGAGAGGGATGGAAGAAAGGAGAGAGATTATTTTGTTTGATGTGGGATTGGTGTACTGCGATGTGTCATTTTAGGCACAATATTGCAAGAAATACGTTGGTCATTGGAGAGCAGCCAAAGATGGAATCATAGAATTCTAGAATATGATTGAGGGTAGGAAGGCTCTACAGAGGGATCTGGACAGGCCAGATTGATAGGCCAAGGCCAATTGTATGAGGTTCAACAAGGCTGTATCAGGTCCTGCGCTTGGGTCTCTACAACTACCTGAAAGGAGGTGGTAGTGAGGTGGGCGTTGGTCTCTTCTCCCAAGAAACAAGTGATAGGATGAGAGGAAATGGCCTCAAGTTGTGCCAGGGGAGGTTCAGATTGGACACAGTACCAGCTCTGCCCTGAGACGCTCCCCTCCTGTGCCACAGGCAGCTTGCGGGGGAGTAGAGAGGGAAACAAGGAGGCATCCCCACAACTTCTCTGTCCTGGAGAACTCAAGATGGTGTTTATGCAATGGGCACAACAGGGAGCCCCCGTGAAAACAAGCCTAATGCCATCTTTGCTGCTCAGTGCAAGGTGGCGGTCAGCAAAGGGGCTGGCCTGCCTTCTCAGGCTGCCTTTTCTTCCCAAGGACCGAGGTCTCAGCTGGGTCCGCGGTGTGAAGCTTCAGTGCAGCGGTGCGTGCTGTGATCTGTTGCTTGAAGTGTTGCACTGAAGCATAGCAGCCCTCCTCGTGCCCGCGGCGCTGGCTGCCCTCTCCTGCAGAAGCCTAGGCCATGGCCGTTGCTCGGGAAGCTGGGGAAGCTGGCTCTGCAGAGGTGTGAGGCAGGACAGGGTGTTTCCACTCCCTGGTCCAGCCACTGCACTTTATGAACAGGACGAACAGAGCAGGAGATAGCTGCAAGGACTTCTTGTCACAAGACGACTTTGGATGACGTCCTCTGCTCACAGGAGGCCTGTGAGGGAGCGTGGCTTGCAGAAGGAGTGCCCAGCCCTGTGCTGAAGGGGGTCTCCCTAGGTCCTAGGGGAAAGGGCTCCACAGGACTCCTCCAGGCTGAGCGCACAGGTAACATTGCCCCCAGCTAACGAGCTACCTGGCTGCGTGTGGCACAGCAGGAGAAGCCCCTGGCCAGGGCCAGGCTGTGATCTGACTCTTGGCCCTGCCGTGGTGATGCCAGGAGCCTGCTGCACAGGGTGACAGGAGCCCAGCGGGCTGTCCCAGCTGTGCCTAGTGCACGGCCACCAAGGGAAGGGGCAGTCCCCGACCCTGGGCACAGGGATCGCCTCAGGGCCAGCACCCCAAAGGCCTTCCTCCTGTGCAGCCCTCCACTGTGACATGAGGGGCCCTGCCACCCCCATGTCACAGTGCCACCACCCGGCAATGCAGCCGTCACCATGCTTGGGCAGGATAAAAAGCGCATCCTCCCCTGCCCCACTGCCAGCCTGCCAGGCTGCACCATCGGGACAGAGCTGGCTGGGGACCGCCCCACGGCGTGGGAGAGGACATCTTTGAGGGGCCAGTGGGATTAATTGGAGGGGCTGAGGGGGCCGGACAAGGCTGCTGGAGGTTCTCTGCTGCAATCCCAGCTCCCAGCAGGGCTATGCTCAAAGTCACATCTGCTGGATGGAAATCCTGCTTCATCCTTCCTTCAGGGAATGGAGACAAGCTCCTGGGGAGATGAGAAGCGCCACAAACACCTGGAGATATCCAAGGCTGTCAGGCCTTTTCAGGTGGACAGCAGTGGCAAAGGTTGGCTTGGTGGCTTCCCAAGACCACAGGAATACGTTCTCGGTGCTTGAGGAGCCCTGCAGAGCTCGCTGTCCTCATCCCCTGTGGAGCCAGTGCCACTAAGGAACGGCCTGCAAAGATGTTGCAAGGGGTGTCAGTGTCAGCGCCTTCCCCCAGTGCTCCGGAGCACCCACTAGTGTCCTGCCAGGCATGGGAGGGATTCTCGCCCCCAAGATCGATCTGGCTGGGGACTTTTTGCCACTCTCAGGAGCCACTGAGATGGCTCTGGGTTGTGGGAGGGAAGGGATCGGGCAGTGCTGGCATCCCTGGTAGATATGACCAACCCGCGGGGCCGGGAGGCAGGTCTTGCTCACATGCTCAGGGAACAGCAGATCGCCAGCTCTGGGGTCAGGAAGGAATTTTTTCCCCTGGGGCAGATTGGCACTGGTCCCTGGGGGTTTTTTGCCTTCCTCTGCAGCATTGAGCACAGCCCCTTGCCAGGGCTCCTCTGGGCCATTTTGGGTAAGCGACTGCCTGCTGCTCTTGCAGCACCAAGACACCACTGGTGCCTTGGGTCTGCAGTCAGGAAGGATTTTTTTTCCCCCGGGCAGATTGGCACAGGTCCCCGGGGTTTTTTTTCCTTCCTCTGCAGCATTGAGCAGAGCCCCTTGCCAGGGCTCCTCTGGGCCATTTTGGATAAGTTCCTGCCTGCTGCTCTTGCAGATTAGATGCTTCTTTTTCAGCATGAAGATGCCACGGATGCCCTGGGCTGGGGTCAGGAAGGAATTTTTTCCGCTGGGGCAGATTGGCATTGGTCCCCAGGGAGTTTTTTGCCTTACTTGGCCGCATTGAGCACAGCCCCTTGCTAGGCCATTTTGGCTTATTAACTGCCTGCTGCTCTTGCAGCACGAAGATGCCACTTGTGCCCTGGGTCTAGGGTCAGGAAGGAGTTTTTTTTCCCTGTGGGTTTTTTGCCTTTCTTGGCCACATTTAGCACAGCCCCTTGCCAGGGCTTCTCTGGGACGTTTTGGCTAAGTGCCTGCCTGCTGTTCTTGCAGCACAAAGACACCGTGGGTGCCCTGGAGCCCCTGCCACTGCCACTTTTCAGCTGTCCCTGCATTCAATAAAAGTGGAGTTTTCTCCTTGATCTGCATTCGTGTCGTGTGTGCTGGTCTCAGCCCGGGAGCCTTGTCCTGCAGCTGTGCTGTCAGCAATGGCATGTACGCTCACGCCGTGGGCCTGGCAGTGTCCTGGCAGAGCCAGGAGGGTTGGTTGGTTGCCCAAGCCTAGCCCGGGTCCAGGTGTCTCAGCAGCCGGAATGCAAGGCGTGTTCAGCCGCTGCCTCCTGGCTACTCAAGGTCAGCCTCAGGGATGCACTAGGAGCTGCCTTTAAATGAACAGTTTATGGGACAGTTCACTGTTATCACGAGAAAACGTGATTCATTCAAAAAACTGAAATCATCCAGTATGGGAATAGGTGCTGAGCTCCCTGTTGTTTCTAAAAGATAATCGGTGGCAAAGATGAGCAGGGAGAGACCTCAGAGCAAAAAACATTCTAATCCCAGCCCTAAGGCAAGCCACAGGGAGAGTCTGGGAACCTGCAGGAATAATACTGCTTATGCTCAGTCTTACTTGAGACCCTTCCTCACCCTACTTCTTCAAGATGCAGTGAAAATTTCTGCTTTATCCAGTGAGACAAACCCCCTCAAACTTCAAATCTCACCTGTGGGTGCCACGTGCTCTTTCAAAGTTGTATCCATGCTTGATTTTACTGATTTCAGGTGGAAGCACTAGGTGTTTTCTTACGTACATGTGGCTGCCACCATCTCTTTTGGGGACATGGTGGTTCAGCCCTTGTCAGTGCATGGGGATGAAGAGGAGGGGGAATTCAGCCCCAGCACTGGGTTTGGATTTGGGTTTTCTCCCTTTCCCAGGAGGTGACAGTCCACACCAAGTAGTGAAGTGAGCCAGAATCTGGGAATAGCAGTTAGTCTCTCATAGAAACCATTTGATTGGCATCACTGAGCTGCAAAAAGACCTGGTGGGCTTGATGATAGATTTTGATTGCCTGGAGGTAGGTTTTTCTCTCTAATCTTGCAGCAAGGGTGTCCTGGTTTTGGTTGGGATAGAGTTAATTTTCTTCCTAGTAGCTGGCATAGTGCTGTGTTTTGGATTGAGTATGAGAAGAATGCTGATAACACACTGATGTTTTAGTTGTTGCTAAGCAGTGCTTGCACTAATCAAGGACTTTTCAGCTTCCCATGCTCTGCCAGGTGCACAAGAAGCTGGGAGGGGGCACAGCCAGGACAGCTGACCCAAACTGGCCAAAGGGCTATTCCATACCATATGACGTCATGCTCAGTATAGAAACTGGGGGGAGTTGGCTGGGGGGCAGCGATGGCTGCTCGGGGACTGGCTGGGCATCGGTCAGCGGGTGGTGAGCGGTTGCATCACTTGCTCTTCCTGGGTTTTGTTCCTCTTTTTGTTGTTTTCCTATTCACTACAATTTTTTTTAATTATTATTATTATTATTATTATTATTATTATTATTATTATATTTTATTTCAGTTATTAAACTGTTCTTATCACAACCCACAAGTTTTCTTACTTTTGCCCTTCTGATTCTCTGCCCCACCCCACCGGGGGCGGGGGGGAGGGTGAGCGAGCGGCTCTGTGGTGCTTGGTTGCTGGCTGGGGTTAAACCACTACAAAGGGGAAGAAAAGTCATCTGGTATCTTTTGTACTTGCATACATCTGCGAAAGGGATAGCACATCTTCTGCAAAGCAAGTGCAAAATGGGATCAGGCATGTAAAAGGGAAGGAAGAGTCATGTTGGAAGTCTTCTGTCTCAAAGGGTTTACCTGTTGGGATCTGGTGTTCTTTAGAGTATGAATACCCTTAGTAAGGAACAGAAAAAAAAATGCACTAATATTATTTGCTGGTAATTTTTAATACTAGAAAAGCATGTGCGATGGAATCATTGCTCAACTCCTCTCCATTTATAACCTAATTTGATCAAGAGCTTTCTTACAAATATTAAATATGAAAATAGGCAGCTAGATGGAGAGATGGCCAAGAGTGAGATGCTCTGAAAGCCCCCTCCTGAAGGAAAGGCTGCAGTGGGGGTTTCTCTAACAGTCAGTAATGAATCCATGAGAAAAATCTATTGTGAATGCCCTGAGAGCAGGAAACCCTTCAGCACAAGTTTCTTTTATCAGTCACTGTGGAAACAAAACCCGAAACCTAAGTCTGCTCAAGCCTTGCCTACGTTCTGCTACCTAGCAGATAAACTTCAAATGAGTTTCAGTCGGAAATATTAGACTATCGAAGAACTTTGGTTAATCTGGACACTTTCGACTTGCTTTTGATGACCCTTTTCCATAAAGAAGACTTGAAAATAAGTACTAATGAGTGCTAATTGCCTGCTTGGCTCTAAGCAGCAATTGATGATGATTCCTTCCATCTCAGAGTCCGTGAGATTTATTTACTGGATTAGCCATTAGGGAAGTGGCATGGATTTCTAAATAAAATACCTGACATCTTAAATACCTTGGCAATCAATAAAAGAACCACCTTTTACTTCTTGCTCCCCAGGTCATGCTCAGCATGTTTCCCTGTGCTTTAGGGAGAAGGACCTTTTCCATAAACCTATGAACATCTGAGATCCTCACTGCACGCAGTCTCCACCGTGCACATTTGAGGGAGAAAGCAGAGTACTGCCCAAGGATGGCGGCTGCTCCATGCTGGGCTCTCGGGGTGGAGCACAGAAACTGGTATGTAATATTTGGGCATCCGGTTCTCATTTTTCTCATTCAGCCTGAGATTCTTCTAGGTATGGAAATAGTTACTCCACTCGATGTTAATTTGCTAAGCAAAAAATTATCTGCTTCTCTTTAATATGGACATATAATTTCTTAACTTCAATTATGTTGTTTTAATACATATAGCAAAGATAATTCTCCTTAATTATTACCTTGAGCACATGGCTGCAGATGCTGTTTACATATTTTTTTTTTTCCAGCAGGAAATCTGCATTAGTCCTAAATATCGAAGTGTTTTTCATTATTGAGGGTGCTAATAAGTTATTCAGCCTACAGCTTTCATGTGTCAGGAGATAAGGGCTGTAGTGACTTCATGGTTGCAAAGCCCTCTTTAAAATTAACGTAGGGGAAAAATAGGACCCAACCCTGAAATAAATTAACTGGAGTCGTTCCAGACACCTGCAACTGCCACGTGTAACCATCAGTCTTGCAGCTGACATTTATAGCTAGAGAAACAGGTTTCTGTTTGGAATGGCATTAACCAGCTACTGGGAACCTCTGAAGCCTGAGAACAGTGGTGTGTGCTGCTGCCGGTGATGCATTTTCTTCTGGGGTTTCTTCAACAAGGACTTCTGACTGCAAAACGTCCTCCCTGGGCAGGAGATTCTCCCTTGTGCTCTGTGCCCATCATAGGGATGTTCTTCAGCAAACGGGAGCCTCCCCAAGTGGTCTTCTCCCATCCACCTCAAGGCTGGAAGGAGAGCAGGGAAGGGAAGGAGGCATGTTGGCAGGATGAGTGTGTTATGCTAAGATTCAGATCTCCAGGCCTAAAGAGGCTGCTGTAAAACAAGGGAAAACAGCAGCTTTCAGCCTTTCTGAGTCTGCAGAAGCTTCTCCAGCAGAAGTGCAGAAGCTTGGATGGGAAACCTGTGCTGCTTGCCTTCATCGCCTCTTACAGGCACCTAAGTATGCATCCATGACCTCCAGGGACTCCTTGGTGATGGGCTGAAAACGACAGCTACAGGCAAGGACGAGGAGGTCTTCCCTAGAGGGATGTTCCTTCATAGCTCACTCTTCTCTCCTGCGATAACCTGTTATGGGAGTTAGGACTTCCAGCACACGCCTTGCACCCACAGCACCCCGAGCTGTGCTGGGAGAAGATCTTTGTGGGGAAGAACTGCAGGACTGAGCATCCCCTGTGGAAAAAGGACCAGAAGGAGCCAAAGCAGAGGCTAAAACAAATAAATGCAATAAACTGTTCTGCAAACAGTAGAGCCAAGTCTGGTTTCCAAAGGCTTCACGTCCCCTGTGTCTACACAGGCTCCCTTGCATTAAGCTCGTGTCTCTCCCACGTGCCCTGTTTGCCTTCAAACTTGTCTCTTGTGTTCCTCAGCCATGACCAAGGCAAGACACAACCTCCCAGGACTGATTTTGAGCAGTGCCTGGGCTCACAGCTCACGGGCTATCTGGTCAGCCAGAAGGACAAACAGAACAGATAAATGTTGCCCTCACACTGCAGCTTGTTAAGGAAGGCACTAATATCAGACTTCTTTTCTTCTACCCAACCGTTGTTTTTCAGAAAACACACAGCTATTTCAGATCTTTGATTTTTAGCTGTCAAAGTTGGTAGAAATTGGCCACTGGACCACTTGGGGATGGGTGGAGAGACAGAGCAATCACAAAAGCCCTGCACCTTAATGAAACCAGGCTAAAACATGGGATGTGTTTTGCATCTCAACATCTGTAGACATCTTTCTTCCATCCCTGGCTCCTGCTGGAGTTGCATCCATCATGCTGCCCGCAGTCCTGCGTGCACAGAGACTGTGCTCAGCCCATAATATTTCACAATGTTTTCCATGAGCCTCCAACAGCTTGTTAAACAAGATAATCCTGGCTGCATACTTCCTACAAATGTTTCTGTTCATAGATCCAGCACTTGCTTCTCCTAATTAAGGCAACATTCCCAGTTTGGATGTGTTTTGTCATCAGTAAAGTGAAGGGCATCTTTAAATTAAACTAATTAATAAGAAATGCAAAAGACTATTAACATGAGATAATAACACACCTGATAACTTTAGGAAGTTGTTTTCCCACTGTAATTAAAGTACAATTTCTAAAATTTAGCTCCTAGCCTATACTTTTTTTCTTCCTATTTGATGATTTTTCTTACAATATAATTCAGGTCTATTAAAAAAAATCAGTTTTAGTAAATATTTACTTGAGAGCATCTTTTGGTAAAAGTAAATATAATGATTTTGGGGGAAATTAAGACAATGATTTAGGATTCCCAGTGACTTAACTCTGAATTTTGTCTAAGGTCAGATTTCAGTAAATTCTATTAGTTTGAAATTCAGATGTTTTTTATTAGGTTTGGGAGGGACTATATGGGAGAAATAGAAAATAAGGGGCAGAAAATTACTAGCATGGAATATAGGGGTAAAAATGGAAAGCAGAACAGGAGAGAGATGGTTACCTTGATCCAACCAATATTTGCACGTAGGTTAACCTTGATCAGGATTTCCACTGAACTGGATCCTGTTGCAGACAATGACACCATGCCCTTTGCAGTGATGAATTTGTAGATTTAGAGCTGAGCCTTTCCAACAGTGAGAGTCCTTGCAAGTCAAACACAAACTTAAGTATTCCAGGTCTGGTACTTTGACATAAAAACATTAAAAAGGAAAGATAAAATATGCCTTATTGCCTATATACTTGTAATTATGTATTTCTAGGGTAGTGTAAGGTGACTCTTTGTTCCAGCTTGAGTGTTTTACTGTGCTTTGGGTATGTGGGTGGAGATGCTTTATGAATGTGTGTTTAGCTTTGTGCACAGTTATGCAAGACCATGTTTCTTAAATAGAGGAATCCCGGGAAACAGAGACATTGCATCCCTCCCGGTCCCCTCACCACCACCTGTGGGGCACCCAAAACCTCTGCAGAAACCTCACACCTTCTCCAAGATTCAGCCCCGAGGGAGAACGCGGAGAAGGGAGCAGATTTACATGGCACCATGCTCCATGGTGGTAATGAAAATTGCAATAATCCGATTTATTTCCAAGAGCTGGAGGGGCTGTCCACAAGATGGCATCATCCAGTCTGAAGACTCCAGGAAGTGACCTGTCCTTGAGGTTGAGGGCAGACGTGCTACAAAGATGGTTCCTGGTGCAGCGGTCAAAGTAAAACCCAGCATGATGGAGCTGCCCAACAGACTGGTCCTTGAAACTTGTTTTTAAGAGTATAGGTTGTTTTATTGTATATATAAGCCAAAAGAAAAAAACAAACCCAAACCCAAAAAAAGCAAGAAAAATGAGCAAGCAAAGTATATTTTCAGTCTATAATTGATAGGGTAAGACCAAGGGATCAATTTGGCTCTCAGAACATCATCTGTGCTTAATCAGGTGAATTAGGTGTGTGTGGAGCCAACTTCTGCTCTGGACAGTGATGAGAGAGGAAGCAGAAGGAGCCAGAAAACCCGATGCTCAGGTTACAGTAATGAAGGCCAGCTAAGCAATTAGCTAAATCCCATCAGCCTCTCCTGTGTGGGAAGAGGCTGCCAAAGAAAATATACTAAAGGGATGAGTTTTGGACCTCTTTCTGCAGCTTTCAACAGTAGGTGTCAAAGTCCTGACTTGGACTGGCCCAGGACCTGCCTGCAGGGTGTTTTTTTGGGAGGACATCAGAGTCTGGGTCCGAGCTTGCTCCACAGCAAGATGACTCTAGCATTTTGGACATCTCACATAGGTTCATTGTTCCTACAGAGTCAGGTTTGGGCTGAGCCCCTCAATCTGGGGCGTTGCAGCGTGGCTGCTCACGTCTGAGCAAGGCAAACCCCATCACTCTGGAGTAAAGCCGCACTCTTGGCACAGTCTACTTCTCCATGGCTTCCTTTTCAGCATCAAGCCTGTTTTGTGAAGGTCTCAGGTGTATCAGACCAGCTTTTCACTTCTACCATTCCTGTCCTAGCTCCTGGAGCACGTTTGGGAACCAATAATTTAGCATAGATATGAGCAATTCCCAAAAACAAACCGGGGGAAGCAGATATTCCCTTCTGGCTGTTTCTAAGGTTTGTTTGAATACTCTGCAAGTCCTTACAATTTCATCTTTGGCTTTTTCATGCTCCAAGGCCATGCACCTCTCTGCCCTCCTTCCCCCCTTCCCGCCTTCATTCATTTCCTTCCACAGAACCATTTCCGTCCTCTAAATGTGAACTTTATTAAATTGCATTCATAGCTCATTAGGGCCTGCCAATTCATCTAAGGGAGCACAAAAGCCAATATTCCTTGTGAAAAGCCATTAAAGCCGGAATGCTGAAGAAGAAAGGCACCCACAGCCCTGCTCACAGGCTTTGTGATGGGCTGCAACACAGAAGCCTGCCTGAATCTGAAAGACTCCTTCATTTAGCAAAGCTTTGCACCAGCAAGCTGTGCTGAATGTGTAGGGCCGGATCCAGACATGTCCTGAGCACCACTCGTGCGCAGAGCTCCTTGAAGCACCTTTACAAAGCCACATCTTTGCTTCCTTTTAAGGGATCTGCCAGTCCGAGACACCAAGGGGGATCACAATGGAGTGCCTTGCTAGAAAACCAGGTTTGGGGTGGCAGAAGGTGGCCAGGACCTGGACCAAGGGCTCAGCTTAGGATGCAATGGCTTATGGGGTCTTAATGACTTTTTCCCACAAACTTAAATCTTGGTATCAAAAGATGAGCTTGCACTGCTCAGACAACGGCTTGATGCAGAGGCTGCCAGGGAATAGCTCCCCCCAGCCTCCCCCCGCTCCTACCCAAGCCCTGCGAGTGAGCAGCAGCCCCAGACATCCTGCTAGGGCAATTCTGCCTCCATCTTCCTCTTCCCCCCCTCCACAACCCCTTTAGCCTAGGGTCTCCAGCTTGGGCATTGCATGGGGACAACCTATGCTGTGTTTTCATGTTGTGTCCAGGGCTCACAGTCCCCTGCGAGATGCTGCGGGATGGGGGCACTCAGTTTGGGCACCCCTGCTCTGGCAATGCTTGCTCACCGTGGGGAGAAATCCCAGCACGGCACTCGCGGCAGAAAGGTCTCATCAGCAGGCTGTGAAAATGGAGATTTCAGTTCTAGTTCACAAACTTGCTCTCAGCTTTTATAGCAGTATGAAATTTTGCAGATGGCTGTGTTTTTTCTGTCTTCGTGATATAAATTAATATAAATATAATGATGCTGTACCATTGCACCAGTTGTACTGCTTTTCTCTCTGAATAAGGACTAAATCACTAAAACAGTCACAGGTTTCAGACACTCAGAATCCAATAACTTTTTTAATAGAGGCTCTTGGTTATGTAGTTTCTAATATAACAGCTATTCCTGCATCGGCCCTGCTGGAGTCTGCCTCAGTTACAGTCCTTGAGCTCCTAAAGCATCATCATTCCTTAGATACGTTCTAAACCATCTGGAAAACTTGATGGGAGTTAGAAAGAAATATTGTTGCTTGTTGGGCACAAACCCACCACACTTTCCTGGGGCTGTAGGCACGTTAGTTCCAGAGCTCTGGGTACACAGCAGCAGCAGAAAGACTTTTTTCCTGCAGCGTTTCTTGATGAGTGCGCGGGCAGCACTGGCAGCCCTGCCGCCGTTGGGGAGCAGGTCGTGGGGTTTTGTCATTTTGTTGACCCTACTGTGAGAGCTGGGCACTCAGGATAAAGAGAAAAAAAAAATAGCTTTTTGACTTCTCAGTCGAGAATGTAGGAAACAAGTCATTAATTCACATTTTCAGTTATGCTGAGAAAGAGGAAAAAACAATGTTTTCTTATGGTTAGAAGAATAAATTGTTATTTTATGCACTGCGAGAAAGCTGCCAGCAGGCCTTTAGACTTTCTCCCCAAACAAGAGTAGTTGTCCTTTCATTTCAGATACAAAAGTGGAAACAAATGTGCTTCTTAGCACATATCTTCTCTCATTCAAAAAAAAAAAAAGCCCAAAGAGTCATGTTCAGAAAACAGCACAGCTCCAAATTTATACTGTCTGAGATGCTGACCACAGCTTTACAGGCAGAAGTGATTTGAATAGTAGCACTGCGGCTCTTTTAACATTCGCTGGAGGCGGGTGGGGAGTGGGGAAGGTGCAGTGAGCAGAGGTTTTGGGAAGCAACCCACGTTTATCTCTGTGCCACCTGGGGCAGCTCTCCATGCAAACGAGGGCTTTTGCATAAAAAGATGTACCTTAGGCCCTCCTACCGATCTACTAAGCAATCTGAAGCAACGCCAAGCAAACTCTGTGCCGCATTCAAACAACCTGCTTAGGATCCATCCTTCCCCAACCCTGTGATGGAGCTCTGCCCCGAGTGCCTGGCTGGCCCTGGCATTCCCTCTGCTGGTGCTGGTGCCTGGCTGCTTGTGTTTTGGTGCCAAGGCATGGTCAGGGCGATGCTGGGACCATAGCTGTTTGCTCAGGCTTTCAATATATTTATGTAAAGTTGAAAAAAAAATCCCTTTTTATTATTTATGTACAATGCCACCTGCCTTGTAGAAAAAGCTCTTGTCCCTGACTTTCCTCCTTCTTTTATGTGCTGATCAAAAAGTTAATGTTTTTCCCCCAAGGTGTTTCCAGGCTGAGACAGAGGACAGCAGGAGCGTGCAGCCGGTTCAGCAGAGGACGTGTGAAGCAATCCTGGTGGGAGAGGCCCACTTCATCTCAGCTGCGAAATTAGGATGACAGTTCTTTTAGCTTTTGCAGCAAAGGAGGCCTGGAGCAGGATTTGGAGGTGGCTGCTGAACGGGGAATGGTTTTTGGGAGCACCCCTCCCGCAGGAAGGGCAGGGTGAAGGAAAGCAAGTGCTTGGCTTCTCAGTTCAGCGCAGGGCACATCAGATGCACAAACAGGCTGCGTGAGAGCCCTTTGCTGTGAGCTTATGTGGTTAATATTGATTTAGTTAGCATCAGTAAGTAGCAGGGTGGGAGAGCATCCCCAGCAAGGCCACACTGCTAAGCCATTAAGCAGCAAAGATGCTTCCTTGGCTCCAGATTCGTTTTGCCAAGGCTGGAAACAGCCCGACCAAAGAAACTCATAATGGTGAAAAAGTGCATTGCTAGAGAAGGCGGAAAATGGGTAGAAAAGTCTTTCTGTTAAAGCCCCTTGCTGCAGTGTCACTCCTGCTCCCGAAGTGCTGAATGGTGGGACTGCAAAGGTGAAAACCCTTTGGGTGTCCGCACCGCCACGCTTCACTGAGGCCAAGAGGCCAGTGATGGAATAAATGCTGGTTTCTGTCCTAAGAATAGTATTTTCTTACTAAATTTTAATTACCTTTCACAAAATGTCCCTTGTTCATGTACAATGCCAGTAGGTAAAAGTAGTGCCAATTCTGAATATCTCTATAATTTCCCTTTCTTTAGGTCCTTGCACTTCTACAAATTCCCCCATGCCAAACTGGGAATAGCTGTACTTCCACTGACTGTTGGATTCTCCACTGGAGTTTTACCAGGATCACCCCGCACTGGCTGCAGACTGGCGTTGGAGAAGGGATGATGACGGTGACGTGCCACCTTCAGAGTTGTTGGTTGCCACTTGGCACTTTGAACGCTGAAGTCGGGAACCATCACGCACAACTGGATGAAATCAAGAATTTTTGATGTGAAGTTGCCCAGTATTAAACTGGCATGAAAACGGCCTTGGCCACCAGCCTATCTGCTCTGGTTCCTGCTGTGGTTTTGGGAAAGCAAATGTCCTGGGCTTGCCGTGAATAAACCTTGTGGAACCACTTAAAGAGAAATTGGCAGTACAGCAGTAAAAAAAATCCATCAGGAGCAAATGCACCTTCATATATTTTTCATTCACAGCCTATTTTCCTACCCAATAACCCAATATCTGTTATAATTACTATATTATATATATATAAAATATATGCTATAAGGACAAGCAGTCCCAAACTGATACCTACAAGATCTACCCCTGTATCAGCAGCTCATGCACCCACTCCTCCCCGAAGACAGCCACCCTATGGGTTTTTTAAATAAAAATTGCTTCCTGAAAGGAAAATATTCCCACTGTTCATACACCTGCATGCCCACACAGCTATCAGCCTGGCTTTTCCAAATGAATCCAGACTCCCCTTAAGGGAGAAGGTGAGGAGACCTTGTTGCTGTTTTTCTTATGGCAGCGTGGAGGCAGGTGGGGGAGGGATGGTAAGAGCAGTAAGGAAAAGAGAGGAAAGAAGAAGATACAGCCCTTTCGCCCCTCACAGGATATACTCTGAAGACAGCCATTCTCAGGCAAACAGGAGCTTTTCTTCTGGCTGGGACATGATTTTTAAGGAGAGCAAGGCATCGTGCGTGTTAGTGCAGAGGCTCCTCTTGAAGGAAGAAGTGGCACGGAGCTGGGGGTGGGAAGCGGTGGCAGGGTGGATGGGGTTGTTGTGCTGGGAGGTAACGGGAAAAATAAATGAGCCTGTGCTGGGTCGAAAACATCACAGACGTGGCTATTAAAGGCTTGCTGATGCGGCAGGTTCCTGGAAGAGAGCTGTTTGTCTGAACAGCCATCCTGTGCGCTCCAGCCCGTGACAAACACAGAGTAACCCAGGGTACAAGAAGACCCATGTCACAGTGCTATAATAAGACAAGTGGCATCAAGAACAGTATTACCCCTTCCAGGAGAATGTCAGGCATTTCTGGAACAGCCCTTTTCACTAACTAAAGAAGCACTTGTTGAAAAAAAAAACCTGCTGAAATCTTAATTTTCCCATTTGGTGCATAAATTAAGAATCAAATAGGCTGGGTGAAACAGACTTTTCCCATCCACCTCCTGACGCAAATAACCAAGGCTTTAAGGAAAAGGCAGTACTGTTCAGCTATTAGCATGTGCTCATTTGTGCTCTGATTTTCAATTCATTGCCTTCGGTAGATCCGCTTTGCTCTGACAGTCTGAAACTGCCTGAGCAGTGGCACTGCTGGAAACCAGCCACCCATCTAACCTGCCCTGATGACAGTGGGCAAGAGGACAAGAATCCTCTCTGCCTTTTAGATGTGCAGTGAGATGGAAACCAAGGGAGGTTTTTGGATGGGTCAAGTCCGATGAAGTGAGGTGCCAAGCCGCCAGGCCCACTTTGCTTTGCAGTGAGTGTTGAGCAATGGGCACCTCCATCACCTTGGTAGGTGTCCAAGGTGGACTGGATGGACCTAAGCAAGCAGCAAGCTCAGACGTGGTGTGTGCTGAAGGCTGAAGGTAGGTGAGATGAGTCCAGGTCTTTGTCATGGGCTTCTAGGGAGAATTGCAGGTGCGTTGTGGTTTTTCCAGGCCTTCATTCCACAGCGTGATTCCCCAGTTGAACCACAGTGGCGGGAGCCAGTGACCTTGTCTGCACAGCGGATGCACCCAAAACCTAAGGGTGAACATGAACGGTGCATGCACAATCTCCAAGAAGTCTGAATCTTTCTGGACAGTCCCTGCAATGCTTGGTGAAGTTTGTCTGTTTTCCCAAGTTAACAGAAGGGTTGAAGCAGCTGTACAAGGGCAGGATGAGCTCACCCTAATTGCAAGGCTTTGCTTACACTGGTGAAGTCATCTGGCAATAGACTCATGACTATCTGTGTTAAGGTACCTCTTCCAGGCAAATAAACCCTTCTGTCACCTCCTTACCATTTGACCCTGGCCCAGGGTTCTTCGTTAAGGCTAATTAAGACTGTAAAAAACAGTTGTATAACATGCCTGTGGTGCGCACAATCCAGCTGGGTAAGGAGGTATAAAGTTTCCAAGGGTCTGCACACTGCAGTCTGGTGCATCATTAGTCTTGAAATAAAAAGTATCTGAGCACGGCAGCTTACATGGGAGTTACACTGGTGGACACCGTCACTTTTCTCTAATTTGTTTTTAAACATACAAATCAATGCAATGGCGCTGGGTTTGCACAGGTAACCCCGGCAGTTTTGCCGTAATAGCTATAGCTGACAACCGGATTGTTAACATCCAAGATTCAACCTGCTTGTTGACTTCTGAACATGGGAATGAATCAAGTCAAACCATCACTGCAAGTGAAACTGAAGCTTACGGGCTCTGATACTTTAGCAAGTTGGACAGCTGAGGTTCATGCTTCAGTTTTCCTAGAGAATATCCACCAAGGTCCATTTCAGAAGGGACACTATCGCACGGGTACTTGAAGTCTTACCATGGAGATGGGACCAGGACAGAACTTGCTCTGCAGCAGCCAAGCTCTAGAGTGTGGTTAAACAGGGATATAGCAAAGGGAACATAGAGCAGAAAACATTTTTGTTAGGGGATTGAATCTACATGGAAACGCTCAGTGAGGAAGATGGCGGTGCACAATGTAAAACCTCGCACTGGCTGGTGGTTTCCTGCCTGCAGAGCCCTGATTAGATCTTAATCTGACCACAGCCAGCACAGTCAGCAGGCGCTGGAAACACACAGACATGGCAAAACACAGCGCAGTCCCACTCAAAAAGTGACCCATGGGAACAAAGAGAGGCTGAGTTCCTCTCCAGTGGGAGGGTGATCAGCGGCTGTGCTGGGAGATGTCATGTGTGGAGAAAAGCCAAAGCCATGGCTTGGTTTGGGAGAGGAAGGAATGAGGGTGCAGCTAGAAGGTGTCACTCATGGGTGTAGCGAGGTGGTGGTAACACGGGTTGAATGCTTCATCTGGTAGATACTTTTGGGGCAACGGCAGCCCAGGGGTTGTGGGGAGCTGGCAGGAGGTTGCTCCTGCCTGATCATACCTGGCTTTTTCCAAATAGTTGCTTTTGTGCTCATTTTCCACGAGCTCTGGCTCGCCCCTCCTGCGCAGAGCCAGATCCCAGCCCAACCGTGGAGCCCTGCAGGCATGTCACAGAAACTGTGGAGAGACATGGGGCACCACTATGTAATTAGTCTCTTTGGTCTAAGCAATTAGCCAAAGCTGAGTGAGGCTGGGGGAGCAGCTGGTGAGAGACGCCATCAAGCTCCTGAGCTGTTTCTCACACCAGGCTTTTGTTTTCGTTGGAGACACAGACCTACATTTGGGGGCTGAAGTTCAGGTATCCGTGAAGGGTTGTGTTAAGATGCAAGAGTGTCAGTGAGACTCAACCCAATTAAAACATGCCAGTGACATAGCTGATCAGGCCAATGGCTTCTCTGTGCCTCAGTTTCCCCCTCTATAATGAGGCTGTTGCTGCTGCTTATCAAACAGCGTGCAGTGAGGATAAATCAAGATAAGAGTCTTGATGGCAAATAGGACAAAGATCATCATATTCCAGCAGAAATAACTGCAAAGTCAAGGTGAGGAGCCTCTTTTTGACAGCTGCTGGGGTTTGGTGTGGCTGTAGAGCAGACTGTCCACAGCAGTCACTGCTCATAGCCCTGTCCATGTGTGGGAGGCAAGAGAAGGCAAGACGACAAGAACCTGTGAAGGCATGATTCAGCCCGCAGTTGGCCTGAGAGATGGTTTGGCAGCTCAGTGGTGGAGGGGAAAATGGGTATTGCTAAATGAAAAGAGCAGAGTTCGATAAAGCACCCTAGCTTTCCTCTCTTTCTATGCTTATGCAAATTTAATTAAGGAAGAGTGCCTAAAATACACCATTCAATTAAACAGCTTTCAAAGAGCACAAAGTGAACTTTAGTTCCATCAAGGAAAGCCACCTGCATTGTGGCACAAGGCTTAGAAACACACTTTTGATTAACCACTGTGTAACAACCTTTGTGAGACTGTAGCTTTCATATCAATTAGATGAAAGCACGTTGTTCCAGCTGAGTTACAGAGCTCTGAAAAATGAGATTCAACCTTCTACTAAAATCCTTTCCCTCTCAACCAAAACCTGCATAACTCACCTTCTGGAGATCTTTACACAGTCTTCTCACATTCCAGCAGACATGAATTTGGTCAGCTGGAAGATTACACCGGTTGACACTAGCCTGAAAGTTGAGAATTCCAGTAAAACTTTCCAAAAAATGTCTGCTTTTGTAAACACTGGCAATTTCTGTTTTCAGCTCTGGCAGTGAATGCTACTTTTGGCTAAAACTGCAAAATTGGACCCTTTCTCTGCTTGGCAACTCATCTGGTAGTTTTGTTGTGTAAAATGAGCATGGCTTGCAAAGAGTAGAGGGCACTGATTTAGCCCTTGGGCATCTTCGGCTCAACTCCGCCACTTGTTTGCTGATGGGGACTGTGCAGAACAAGATAGTATTTGAGCCTAGATCCAAAAGATCATCCCAGTGCTCCATGCCAGGTTTACAGCCACTCCATGATAGTGCCTGGTCTTGTGAACAGCACTATCACCTGCATTAGTTGTCCTCTATCAACTGACAGGTATCTTCAAGTTCAGATATTTACCCTCTACCTAGGAAGAGCTGAGTTCAGGGCACAGCCCGGGGCAGTCTTGATGTCCCTGTTCTGGAGGAATGAAGCTCTTGTGCTTTTTCTAAAGCACCCGCTGAATTTGGCGTTTGCCTGCCAGGGAGCTCTAGGGCATGGCCTGAATCCATTACAAAAGCGTGTTTTATGTGAACAAAAGTTTAGGTCTGAGCAAGCTCATGCTCATGTGAAATTCTATGTTTCCCTTCCAAGCAGGTGGGACCCATTTCTCCTGTAGGTCCTCTTCACCCATTAGCTTTTTTCCCAACCCGTGGAATTCCAAGCTTTCAATGGGTCCCACCCTGGATTTGGGGGTCTCCACCTTCCCATGGGCTGCTAAGGTCCACCCAGCTATTGCAGGGCTGGAAGAGGCAGAGATATGCCAGCAACATTTCTTTCTCCTTCCCACCACTGTCCCTGCAATACAACCCTGTTGCCAAGGAGCTGGTGCTAATGGCCCAAGCTTGCCTCATGCAGGCCCTCAGGGCATGAATGATACGATGGAGAGGGAAATGGGGTGAATAAATGTGAGATCAGGCTGTGTCAGCTGCTTCCCAGCTTGCTGTCCAGTTAACCAGGGATACTGGTCCTCACCTGGGGCTTTTGCAGGGGGAAGGGGAGGAATATATTTCCCAGCAGATCTCCCTGTTGGCAGTCAGGCTTCCTTCTACACATGGAGATCTCTTTGTGGGAGACAAAAGTGTTGCTGACTTGATTTTTCCATTGCCTGCTCCACTGCAGTCACTTTTTTTCTGGTAGCCAACACCTGGAGTGAAAGGCCAAGGGGACAATCTCAGCCTTCATTTCATAAAGGCAGCAAGTTCATGTAGAAAACCAGAATGGAAAGACTGCTCCAAATGTCTGTGATGATGTTTCTGTGTCATATCATGATTGAAAATAAATATAATAATTTTAACTTGGAATCCTCTGATGCTTAAAAATAAGCAGTGGGAAACCACTGAACACAGGCTTAAATAACGTATTGGGATGGGGAATCTGCCCATGGATAAAGACTAAAACACCTCATCTCTCTTCTGGGTTGGTTTGGGCAACAAGACTCAGCTCTGGCTGCTGTCTTATATGTTCATCTTCTGCCGATGGCACTGCGCCTCTTCTTGCATGTGAGTGTAATGTCAGCCTGGACTTAATGCAGTGGCTGTGGTTAATTAGCAAAGCTCCTTCTTTCTTCGTTATTCAGCAATGTTAATGTCTGTGGAAGGAACGAACAAAGTGAGCCAAGTTCGTTTCAGCTCTGTGAGAAACACAGGAAAACAGCAATGTTCACCAAATGGGAAAGAGAGAAAATGAGGAGATAAAAAAAAAAATTAATTTCCAGCTTCTAAGAGGACTTTACCAATAACAATATGAAAGATAGCCGAGTGTTCTGCTTAAATGAAAAAAGTGATTACTTCACAGGCAAGTGAATGGCTTTCCATATCTTCTTCCCCTGCGTGTGTCATTTAATTTCTTTTTCCTCCACTCTTCACTTATTATTTGACTCCATCGGTGTGGTGAGATGGTGCTGGAGGCTGTCGACGTTTCTCCTGGGTGCAAGCGGGGGAGACATCCAGAACGAGTCACCTCCTTTGGAGGGGACGGCTCTGGCCTGTCACCCCTGGAAGTGAGTTGTGTTGATGCAACATTCACATGGCTCAGATGAGCACGTCAAGCTCAGGAAGAGGAAAACTCATGGTAGATGTACAGCCTTAACAGTAATATTGCATGAAGCTAAGGAGTCATGATCCATCCTCAGGGTGAACGTGGACCAGTGCAAGCATGGGCCAGGCTGGAGAGGGAAGAGAGGCTCTTCCATGGTGTCAATCAGCATAGCTGTGACCACTGCCTGCTTCACAGCTGGACCTGGCCTCTATGTGTTATTTTGAGGTTCACAAGCCCAGTTCCCTGATGGATATATCCATCGGATGAAAGAGCAGTGTGGTGGGCAGCTAAACTAGCGGAGCACCACGTCCTACGGACTTGTGTCTCCAGCTGCACTTGCATCCTTTGTGGGGTCCCTGATGTCCAGCAAAGCGACCTGTGACTCTGGGGAGGGAAAAACTGGATCTTTTCTTCCTACTCTGCCTCCTCATTCACAGAAAACTTCTCTTTCTGGGCTTCCCTACAGTAGTGTTATATGTGGTTGGAATTGAGTATGAGAGTCAAAAGTTATTGGGGGTGGAGGAGACCAACAGGCACATGCACGGAGGTGGTGCAGAGAGAGGGTGTGATCAGACAACCCTCCCTTCCTCAGGGTACGGGCTATAAACCCCACGTGCAGAAGAGTAAGGTTGTAAAGTCAAACTCTCAGGAGCTAGGAAATGCCAGAATTAAACAGCCTGCATAGCCACAATTTGGGCCTTTGTGCACATCAAATGTGATGCATCCTTTAATTATCTGATCACCTATCATTTGGGGTTATTTTAATCCAGTGAATTGCTCTAGGCCACATTAACACATGCTGTTCAAACCACACACTGAATTCAACATTAATTTCCTTGCGAGCGCCTCTGTAATGCTTCAGCATCTGATCAATATTAATGCGTTTATCTTCACAGAGCTCCTGCGATATCACCAGCTGGTGAACCGAGGCACAGAGAGATTAAGGCCGAAATGATCAAACGCTCTTGCTAATTTTGGGTGCTCAATTTGCAACACCAGGGATCTGATCTTCCAGAGCACTCGGCAGTTCACCGCACTTTGCATGCCCGAAGCACAACTCCCCTTGACTTGTTCCTGTCTCCCAGTGCAAATCCAGCCTGAGTGTCCCACATGGGGCAGCAGGAATAGGAAGGACACCCTTATGGCAGCTCCTTCGCTGTGCAGCTGAGTTCCCTGTGCTGAACTGTTCATAGCAAGGGAGAAATCCTGGGGGGGAAAAACAACCCCAAAACCAAGTAAACCTGTATTATGATGTTGAATTGGAAGTCTTTGGGCAACTTCTTTTTCTGATATTTTTGCAGCTTTTGAGTCCTTACCTCGTCACCTAATGTTCTTTCAATGTAAACTTTGTAGATGTAATGTCCTAACTCATTGCTCCCCACCAAAAACCCAAGCGTGCAAAGCCAAATCAGCCAAACCAACCAAAGAAAGATCCAGTTCTCATTTTGACCAAAACTTCACTTGTTGGCAAGGTTCCGCCTGTTGAATCCCAAGCCCAGATCTTTACCTCTGCAGCTCAGCCCATTGGGTCCCGAGCCCAGGCCTCCATCTCTGCAGCTCAGGGAGTGAGAGAGGAGAGGTACGAGCACGGTTTGTGGTAGCCATGCAGCTCTCTCAAGTCATGAGACACGTTTTGGTGGTGATTTCACACTGGGTGCTTGGCAGCAGGGAAACACTGAGATTTGGGTCTCTGGAGCTCAACACCAGGAACCGAGTCGGGTGTGTGGTTTTGCTTTCTGTAACTTTTGCCCCAGGAGCATCTCCTGTCCCTCATCCCTTTGTCCTGCCCACATTTTATCTGCTCCCTGCTCTCCTGTCCAGCTCCTGCCTGCTCTCCCATTGCTCGTGTTCATCTTTACTACCATGTTACTCCTCCCTCTTCTGCTTTGGCAGTGATAGTTTTTTCCCCCCACTACATTTTATATGACTGTGATTTACAACCCTGAGTTTAAAGATTTATTGCAATGCACACAGGGCACGGCAGATTCTAAGTGATGTGTTCAGCCTGGTTATTATTCTCTTAAGTTCCAACTTTTCTGTAGTGAAACAAGCGGCCTCTGCATCACATTGTCAAGACTTTCGTACTCTAACTTCCTAGGTTTATTCAGATGAGAATAAAACCAGGGAAGAAAAGTCACAACTTAGAGAGGTTGGCTGGCATCTATGAACCTCATGAGTAATATAAGCACCTGGGGGCTTAACCAAGCACCAGATGGTCTTCAGGCAACTAATTGCAGGCTGAGGATTCATGTCTATATCAGCGCTTGCTTATTCCACTTTACAGGCATGGTTAAAAACCCTACGGCAATTTGAACTCCCTCCTCCCTGTGAGAAAAGCAGCACAGGCAGCAACCATCTATCATCTCCTCTCCCTTGCTTTTGTATGTTTTCAGACAGTGTTTTAGCTATCTAAGATGAGTAAGGGCCTTAGGTCATCTTAAAGAGCTTAAACTGATCTAAGGCTTTAATGTGCTTAAGGGTGGTGTAAGGACGTTAATTATAATTAACCCTAAAAAGAACACAAAACACCATGTATCTAAGACCTGCAGAAGTCTCTTGTTTGGCGTGGATATTTTTTTTTCTTCACGTGCATCCTCTTGATGTACAGACCAAGTCAAAGTCCCCTAAAGTCGCTGAAAAGTCTTCAGTTAGCTCAAAGGAGCATTGCTGTTGGCATCAGCTGCAGCAGACTCAGCCTGCTGTTGTGGACATTCTTAGAGCTGAGTTTGTAATTTTCTGTACCGAACTTGTGGTGTCAAAACTAACCTGGAAAACATTAAAACCCAACAATAAGCAGCAGTTTCACCTGTGGTAAAAACCCAAAATCCATGTTCTCCTACCAAAGTACACCTTTCAAATTGTGGTTCTTTTTAATTATTATCCTAATGAACCATTTTTTTAAAAATAAGCAATTTTCTCATTTAAATAAGCATTTAAATTTCTAATTTTAAATAAGCAATTTTCTCTCTCTTTTTTTAAGTAAGCATTTCTTGTCCTAAGTTAATTTCCTCATGACTCAGTATAATTCCCAAGAGGATTTCCTCCACCTTGGGTCAGAGACTGGAGCTACAACATTCCCATCCTTGAAAATGCCAAGAAATGCTGTGAATGAGTGAAAAAAGTGAGTTTGCAGGGAATGTTTACCATGCTAGTCAGACCTGGCATCTAATAAAATTAAGACAGTAACCCATGCTGCCAAATTTGAAGATGCCTTGCTCCAGGATTTGATTTCATCTTAGGCTTGTCCTAGAGGCTATGAAGCATCTGAGATGTCATTTTGCTTTGAATTGCTTGCTGAGGTCTACACTCGCGCATGGCAGCGTTGCTATCAGCATCCACGTGAACAGACCAGCACCAAATAACCTTGCTCCTGCTGCACTGTAGTTTGTGTGCGTACGTACCTATGCGTGTGAAACCAATAATCCACCTTCTCAGTAGAACTGGCCCCAATTTTTTCTGTTGCAAGCAGAAAAGCCACTATCTGAGGTTGCTACGTGGTAGTAACGGCAGCAGAAGAGCTGTGTGCTCGAGTGTTGTTTGCTTTACACTGAAGCTGCTCCGGCTCGGGTGCTGGAGGTTGCTGCCTTGCAAACTACAGCTTGCACGTGGGGTTTTAACCCTAAGCATGGACATGGACATGTGGGTGCTCGTCTGTAGGGTTCAGACCTGGGCAGCCAAGCAACCAGCACGTTTCTGTGGTTCTTGCAGAAGTGTCAATAGTGCTGATTTGTAATTGAAAAGGAAGATTGTGTTGTATGACTCAGAAACAACATTGGGAAAGAGATCCAATATTATAGTATTTAAGCAGAAGAAAACCAGGTTGCAAGTGAAAGAGCTTGGAAAGCAGACGTGCCTCCTTTATTTATGCTCATTATAACGTAGTTTGCACAGTGCCCATGCCAAGGGCCAGCGGTGAGTGTGGCCAAGCGCAGCCGTACCATATGCACGCAACCCCAACATCATTTGGAAGGACTGAAGTCGTAAAAATAAAGTTTTAAATATGATTCCAAAAATTAGATCACTTTATTCTGAAATAAAATATCTCACATAGAAGTTGATTTTTAATTTCTCCTCTAAATTTCCATAGGAGGCTTTATAAAACATTTGGAACTTGTATGTCTCCAATACCGGGATTTGGGTTTTTGTTGCATGGAGTGTATGGGTACATGTACAGCACCTGTAGCCATTTCAAATGCACATCAGCCACGTCTGCTCTTTAGCCATTTTCTGATATAACCCTCGGCAGAGCAGCAGAGCATGCCCAGGTAATGAGAGATTGCCACCGTGCAGCCCCAAAAAGGGCCTGAGTTGATGTTTCATCGGCAGTCTTAATTCTGGCGTTTCTGCGTGCTTCATTTTACCACTCTATTAATGTTCTCATAACCTAGTTGTATGTAATTAAACATTGAATGCAGCCGTACAGAGCCACAGAGCTGCAGCATGCCCTGCTATACGCAGCCACTCCGGAGAGAACTTTTCATGTAGGGTTTTAATTTTTGAAAAACACCTGTTCTTCAAATAGCTACAATAGCTCTGCAGGAGCTTGTCAGTCAAGCAAGATTACAGACTCCCTAAATTCAGCCTGGCATGACAGACTGTAATGTCTCTGAAGGGGCTGTTATGGTCTGTTGTGCTGGTGGTCCCTGCCTAAAATAGGAGCATCTCATATACTTCTCATTAAAACTGCAATGGCTCCAGAGATTTCTATATTACCAGTTACTTCAAATAAGAGTTATTTTATCACAAAAAAGAGCACATTCATGTGATGCTAAATGTGCAGGTTAAATAAGGAAAAGAGAACTTAGATTTACAGGCTGACATGTACCTTTACCTGATGCAATTTTCATGCTGAGAAATTGCAGCATTGGCAAGGATTTGAGCAATTTTAAGTAAAATTTTTGCCGGCTGAAAGCGGGAATGGGAAAGTGGGCGATGCTGTCTGTGCAGTGAGATTTTAACGTGATGATGTAGGGACCAACGCGACTTCATAAATAACAGTGGTGGATAGTTTTGGTATGCCATAGCTCCAAGATAAGTTACAGTGCTTGTTTTCTGGATGGATGAAGCTCTTTGGCCTCGTCACGCTGGAGGTCAGGGCAGACCACCACACTTGCCTTTTCTGGCCTCACACTCTCTCAATCTTCTCCTGAAGACAGGAGGTTGCGTTCGGTAGCCCCATTCAGCAAATCCAAATCACAGCGTGGCATTTCTGATACCGAGAGATTTACATGTGAAAAAGAGAAAATATCATGGTGATGAGGGTTGAAGGGAAACTTGGATTTGGGTGTCAACTGCATCTTTTTAGGTCAGTCACACCCTTCATTTCGCAGGTATGCAATGGCATGGACAGCTTGCTCGGGGACTCCTGGTGATACTACCACGGAGCAGGGCGTAAGGATGAAGGAAATCCCCAAGAGTAGCGAAAGGATGGGAATAAGTCAGGAGGAGAAGGAAAGCTGTTCAAAGTGCACGCCGTGACAGCATGGAAGCACCCATCGTAGGAAATCCCAGGCTGTTTGGGCTGCCCGTCTGGCGGGATGGCCACCAAAGCATCGAATTAGAGGGGTGCAGTGATAAATTGCAGGAGCTGGCACAGACTAAGCCGAGTGGCTCTGCCCAGCAGAGGGTAGCATTGCCCAGACACCCCAGCCTGTTTTCCATGTATACACCTTCACACACCTCTGAACTCCCACCTCTGCCAAAACCCCTTTGAAACGGGAGGCACAGCTCAGCCCAGACCCAGGGAAAGCCTCACAGGCTGACACCTTGTAAATTCTGCTCACGAATTATAAGAAATCTGGAAAATCGCTTTCAAAAGTAGAATTTTAAGGAATCCGTTAAAGGACAAAACGCATCTTAAACAGTTATGTGCATACAATCGCATCTGTTTTTAAGTAAATGTTATTTAGCTGCTTGCATTAGGAATTGTTTTTGGGTACCTAATTTGGTACCTAATCAGGTTTGGAGCTGCCCCCGTGGCACAGGAGTGCCTGTACCTGCCAGCAGCGAGGCCTCTGATTTAGTCGCCTAACTTGGGTGTCCCAAAAGAATTGCACTTTTTTAGTGTCTTACCCATTCTGAAACTGAAGCCCAGAGATATTACCTATAAATGTATCTCAGTCAATCTAGACTATAATTTTCTCTGATGTCTCTGATGAATCCGGCCCGTCGCCCCGCATCAGAGCTCAGCCGGTGCCCGATGCGACGACGCTAGAGGTCTCAGCATCGCTGAGAAAAAGCTGCTTCTAGCAATAATCTCAGCGGGGCCACGCGTGTGTGTGCCAGGCTGGTGGCGTGCCCAGCGCGGATCGCTGTGCCGGTGGGATGGGTGCTTGGATGCTGGGGCTTGGGCCTCTCGCCCATCCACCTGCCTCCAGGCTTGGTGTGCTCAAGGGGGTGACCCTGGTGTTTGGGTGCCCCTTGCTTCGCTGGGTGCACCGAGGGCTGTGCCGGATAAGGGTGGCCCTCGCCAAGGGGCGAATTTTTGCATCCCAGGAACGTGAGTGCGTGTGTGTGTGCGGGGCAGGGGGGCACCGCCGCCCCCGCGCATCCCCGCGCATCCCCGCGCAGCGCCGCGCAGCGCCCAGCTAGGCAGCCTGGCCGCTTGCGGTGTGGCTTTTAATTTTTTTTTTTTTTCCTGCTTTCCCTTTTTTTTTTTTCCCTTCCCCTCTCTGCTTTCCCTCCCCTCCCGTTTGACGTGCGCGGTTTTGGTGCAATGCGAATTATCTCCAGTCATTCAGTCAGGAGGGGCAGCGCCAGGCAGCAAAGCAGCGGCGGGGCTGCCTCCTCCTCCTCCTCCCTCCTCCTCCTCCTCCTCTTCCTCCTCCTCCTCCTCC